>CAXKVV010000356.1:0-63709 GCA_964058805.1 Schoenoplectus triqueter
ATTCAATTCAAAAATAAAAATCATCTTCACATCCATATCAGTAAAAAAAAATTCAAATACATATCTATATTGACAATTATTTCCGTATCTGAAAAATATCGGGATACAAATTCGGACAAAGCCCGGTAATATCGTTTGCACTCCTTTTTTTTTTGATTGAAAAAAATAAGGGTCTAACCCCTATCTTGTATATTATTAAGTAAAGGAAAAATGTTTTACATATTTATCATATTACAAAATCTGATGCAGGAGAAAAATAAAGTGGACTCAAAAGATATGAGTCCCAATATAAATATAACAGAAAAAAATACAGCAATTTAGAGTAAAAAGAAAAAGAAGATCTAAGCATCGTATGTTGTCAGTGCATAACTCTCCATTGAGATTTTACTCCAATAAGTAGTGCCATGTTTTTTTCTTCGTCAGTGACTATCCGTGAGCAACGTTCTCTCCATAGAATGAACATGGTGATTAGCATTACTCCTATAATTTCCATTTGTGTGTTCTTATTTTATATGGATCCTAAGAAATTAATCTTGTTGCGGGATTGATTGTGCAAATGAAAATTTGATTTTCACCATGTGATAAAGTAATTTGGAGAAACTGCACTGATTAAATAGATGCTGCACTGTTTCACAATCCTGTCGACACATATAGCATATATTAACCATTGACCATCCTCTTTTACAAAGATTATCAGTAGTTAATATTTTGTCAAAAAGGCAAGCCATCCAAAAACCGTTTGCACTCCTAGTTGCAAGCTATAGTTTATTAATTAGTGTAACAATAAATAAGAACAATTGATGAATAAAGAATGTTGTTGCACTGTGGCGGATTTAGCCGCTGGAGTCCAGGTTCTCTGGGCACTAGTTATTATTTGTATTTAATTTATTTCTATCAAAGAAAATGCGATTAGCTATTATTTATATCTAATTTATTTCTATCAAAGAAAATGAGATTACTTATTATTTATATCTAATTTATTTCTATCATATAGGATGAAATGAAAAATAATATGATTATTTTGAAACTTTAAGTTCAGATATATGTTAAATCTAGCCCTTCGTTTTGAACATCATAGGTCGGTACAATTATAATGAATAAATAAAATGATGAATAAGTGGGTGAGCAAAAAAAAAAAGAATGAATACTAGATAGAAAACCCATACAAAAATATAACCAATTATACGGAGTTCGGCTTTTGAAGTCTAGATAAGATCATATGGCAAATTGTTAAGTCCACAATCAACTTGACTTGCCACATACAACATACCTGTGAGTGGCCATTGAAAACTTGCGAGACACCACACCAGAGCAAAATTTCAAAAAATTCAAGTCGTCCAGATTTTAAAGGAAAAATTTATAAAAAGATGCCTTCCGATCACCAACCCGGCTACAGAGAGGGGAGAGAGTGAGAGCTGAGAAAAGACGTCGGTAATTTTTGCGATTCTTCAAATGACTATGGAAAAAGAAATGAGCTTTCGTGGTTTCATGCGCTTCGAATGTGACTGTTCCATCCTCCGTGCCTTGCATCGAGCACAAACCTCAGCCCTTTCTAAGATTCGGCTGTCATTTTAATGATTTTGGACCCAAGAACAACCTTCACTATTTAGGAGAAAATTCTGATGTAAATTAAATAAATGCCCAAAAATTTATAATTCTTAATTTCTTATTCTATTTATTTTGTTTTATTTTTTCACATTGTGAACAGTTCTAGAGAGATCATTAATCTTAATTCAACTTTACATTTCTACTTTCGTTGCAGGTTTCATAAACATAGACTGTGGACTTGCAAGCAACACTAATTATGGCGATAACTTCACAGGGTTAACTTACGTATCTGATACTCAATATACTGACAGGGGATTAAATGGCATAGTCTCCAGTCAGTACCCGGTAAACAAAAATTATAAAAATCTTGAGACCCTACGGAGCTTTCCTAACGGTACAAAGAACTGTTACACTGTAACACCAGTAACAAAGGGATCAAAATATCTAGTGAGAGCAACTTTCTTTTATGGGAATTACGACAGATTAGGAAAGCCGCCAATCTTTGATTTATACTTTGGTGTCAATTTCTGGAGTACGGTTGACATCTCTGAATCAAATTATTGGAACTTTTACGAGATAATTGCTATTGCCCCCGCTAATTACATAGATATCTGTCTATTGAACACCGGACATGGGACGCCTTTCATTTCTGTGCTTGAGCTGAGGCCATTAAATAATTCGCTTTATGAAATAGCAGACTCCACTCGATCATTGAACATTATGTATAGATGGGATATTGGATCCAATGACACATTTGTTTTAAGGTAAGTCAAACATTGATTTTTTTCTTGAAAAAAAATGAAAGCTTATTGGTTCGATTCAGATTAATTTCAATCCACTTGTTTTGTGTTATTGGTATCATCAAGACATCCTTTTTTTTTTAGAAAGTACATGAAGTCCTATTAATTTTCATTAACTTAAATAAATATAAAAAATATTAATTTGCACTTTAAACATCCTAAATATTTTAGTGTAATAAATTATTCATAGACTATTCAATTATGAGTGCAATCCATATTCCTTTAGGCTCTTTTAACAATTTATTCAAAACCCCAATTTGAAAGGTAACATTGAACTTTCATCACCCAAACTACTAAGGCATTTTAATACACTTCCACTGAAAATTGAAATTTACTGTTACTGATCATCCAAAAAGATGGCCCATCCATGCATTTGCATTTGTTGTTTGATGATATAATGGTCTTACTTGATATCACATTATGTTCACTTCTATCTTTCATTTTGATATTCGTTTTTGTGGGGTGGGGCATTGGTTGAGATCAGGTACCCTAAAGATGTCCATGACAGGCTATGGGTTAGTTGGACATCATCTTTGTGGACGGCACTGTCCACTGGCTCATCAATAGATGGCTTTAAATTTGAGGTCCCGTCCTTGGTGCTGCAGACAGCTGCTGTTCCTTCTACAGGAAGCTCCATCGACATAAGATGGTCAACCCCGAATGAGTCAACATGTTTAGTTGTGCTTCATTTTGCAGAGATCCAGCATTTACCAAACAATAGTCTCAGGGAGTTTTATGTTTATTCAAATGGAGAGGGAGTGTTCAACGACCCTGTCCCACTAAGTGGTTACCTCTACAGAAGTTATGCTTACTACACATGGTCGGGGTTTACAGATTACAATGTGTCACTCAGGAGTTCTGCAAGAGCTACACACCCACCCATACTCAATGGACTTGAGGTGTACACAATTCTACCAGTAGCATTTTTTCCTACATATGATGGAGATGGTACCTCTCTCTTATTTGAACTTCCTTCCTTTCCACTAGAGCATGCACTTTCATCAGCTTATTAATAGTGAATATCTGCCTGTTATCCGCAACGAAAGTATTTCTGAAATGGTTTAATAAGATTGAAAGTGTCTTACTTTTCCACACAGTTACTGCCATTAATACAATCAAGGCAAGCTACAATATCAGCAAAGATTGGAGTGGTGATCCATGCGTTCCTACAGGCCTTGGATGGACTGGTGTTCATTGTACAATCGATTCGTCAAATATTCCTAGGATAACTGATTTGTGAGTTTCACATATCGTAAAATAACTAATTGCAAATAAAATTCTTTAAAGTTCTATAAGATTCTTTCTGCATAACAAGTTCATTGCATTGGAAGCATAGTAACTGACAGAAGATAAGTTGTATGTTTGCAGAAACCTATCAGATAGTGGATTAACCAACATGATGGTATCTGCTTTTGGACAACTGACTCTGCTAAAGAAATTGTAAGTTCTGTTTAGCTATTAATATTCTACTGTACAAGACATAACTGATGAGTAAATGTATTGTATCATTGTAACTTTTTAATGACACATATTTTTGTAATTTAGGATCAGGTAGCTTTGGGCAAAATATATTTACTTAATTTAAACTTTTCTTTGGCAAAACTTCTAGGGATTTATCTCACAACAATCTATCAGGAAGCATTCCTAAATCTCTGGATGAATTGGCATCGCTTACATTATTGTAAGCCAAGTTAAGCACTCCTCTTTTTTCCCTTTTTAAAACTTTAATATAATTTGTCTCACAAATGCTTCCTTCAAACTGCAGGGACCTGTCAGGAAATAGCAACCTTTCATGTTCACTTCCTTCTCGTCTTCAAAAAAGATTAGATGATGGTCTTCTAATAGTGAAGTCTGTTTGTTTCCCTTTTCAATAAATTAAATCTTCTTTTATATATATTGATAAATTAAAATATTTTTTCCATTCTTTTCACTTCTTAGAAAAACCATTACTTTCGACAACATGTTTCTGTTAATTTGGTAGCATAACACACATAACAGGTTTTGTAAGAGGTACGCAAAAACACATCCCATATTTTTGGATGATTACAATGTACAAGCCCTATTAGATGACAAATGTTGAGGTTCCCATTCGGTATATATACTAGTGACTCATAATTCATGCCCATTGGTAAAGTTATTGGTTGGTCCATAGGATGTCCTGTTTTTGGAACCATAAATTATGTTCGAAAGGAGAAATAACGAAATAGAATTGCATTTTAAACCAAGTGATTTGACTAATCATTAATGACAGTTTCACTGGCACTGCAACTAATGTACAAGACCCCAAGAAATCTTGGACAACAGTAATCATCATAGTTGTGGCTGTAGTTATCGTGTTACTAATTGTTGGAGGTGCTACACTGTTCTTTTGGTACCTCAAGAAGTATAAAAGTAAATAATTTATCTTTCTTTCTTTTTTGAAAGTTTGACAGCGGCTGCCAAGATGTGCCCATAATAATTAATCTTTCAATGGGAGCTTTTCTTTCTTGGATCAAGAAGCTTAGTTTTTGTTGTCACGATGTTGTTATCTAGGCTTTGGGTCATTGACCACGAACCAAAAAATTGAAAAAACAGGAACAAATATGGAAATACTGTTATTTGCGTTTGAGGATCAAAGAAGTAAATAATTGCTCCTACAGTTCCTAAGTAATTGTCTTGCCACCTGAAATACATGCAATTTTTAACGCTAGTTTAGTCTTGCCACCAGAAATACCCAGCGTTTAGAAGAGCCATGAGTTCTATGATTTTTTAATAATTATACATGTTTATAGCTTTAACAATTTCACATTTGCAGACACTAGTATCAACCAAACTACATCCCCTGAGGCACCCAGAAATTTGAGTACTGAAATTAGGTCTAGCGCATTTCATGCCCAAACAGACTGTAGTGAGTCTGGGTCAGACGTAAAGGGATTAAATTTCGACAAAAAGCAATTTACTTTTGAAGAGCTGAGGATCATCACAGAGGAATTCAGTGATCAAGTTGGCATTGGTGGGTTTGGAAAAGTCTTTAAAGGTCACCTCGAAACTGGAAAGGAAGTTGCAGTAAAAGTCCGCAATGAGACATCTTCACAAGGGATTAAAGAGTTTTTGAATGAGGTAGAACTTGTACCTTCGACTTATCAGATATAGGTTATCTAGGACAAATCAACATGTTCCATTAATGGGTTTCTTTACTGATACCGGTAGGTACACTGTTACAACAAAATTACATGTGTGGTTCACTGATTCAGTATAATTTGAATCTTTTGAAATTACCATGTGCACCATTCTGCATGCGTACTGGTCTATATATGGGTTCCCTGTGTTAAGCAATAATAAATATACACTTTTTTTTTCAATATATAAAATACCTTCTTAATAGTTGTATAAAATACAGTGTGCCACTTAAAATATATAAATTCAAAATAATAACTTAAATGCCATATTGGTAAGATTTATTGGAGAATTGTTCCGTAACAATATAAATAAACACACTTAATTTGTTTAGGGGGTCATTGTCAAGATTGTCGAAATAACCCATTGTTAAGTGATTCCTCCCCTATATACTGTTGAGAGTAGTAAATTTTAAGTCCCGATCCCGAAGGACTAAGAGCTCGGGATCCCGATCACCTCGAGATATCCCATGGCTAACCCGAAGAAGCAGCAGCACCAAGGACGAGCACAAGCCAAAGGCAAAGCTCGAGATGGACGAGAGCCTAACAGCTCGAGAACATCAGGGAGCTCGGGATGAAGCCCTTGCCCTAATGAAAAAAATATGACACTTCTGACACCTGCCGTATGCGTCAGAGACAACTGATGGGAGCAGCAGTGGAAGTGACAAAAGTGTGGCTAGGTAATTAATGTCAATGTATAGCTAGGATAGTTAGGATTAGATTAATTGTATAGGATTGCAGGTGCATTAATGGCACTGAGCACTATAAATAGAGTAGTAGTGTAAAGAGAGATAAGAGAGAGAAAACATTTTGTAAACACAGTTGAATTATAAAGAAAATAGCTTTCAGAGCACTCTCTTCCTTCTTCCCGATCTAGAAACTTATTTTTTATTCTCATTTAATTCAGTTCTTCTTCTGTTCTTGTTTGTCAGAGTGAACACCTTTGTCAGACCTCGGGATAGTATTTCGAGTTCAAAGTGTTCGTGATAGATTTTGAGATAATTCATTTCGGGATAATTAGACAAAAGGTCAACAAATTAGTATCAGAGCTTATGGCTGGTCTCAGGAATAGTTCACTCAACATGTCGGTGCCCAAGTTGACGAAGTCGAACTATGACAACTGGAGCATCCAGATCAAAGCCCTGCTAGGGGCGCAGGATGTGTGGGATATAGTCGAGACCGGATATGTTGAACCCGAGAATGTCGAACTTCTGACCGTGCAATAGCTGAAGCTGTTGAAGGAGAAGAAAGTAGCAGACAAGACGACACTCTACATCCTATATCAAGGAGTAGATGAAGTCGGGTTCGAGAAGGTTACCGAAGCAACAACTTCTAAGGAGGCGTGGGGAATACTCCAAATAGCCTACAAAGGAGCCGACCGGGTAAAACAGATAAGACTCCAAACTCTACGAGGTGAGTTTGAGATGTTGAGGATGAACAACACACAGAGAGTCTCAGACTATATCACCAGAGTACAGAGAGTAACGAATCAACTGAAGAGAAATGGAGAAAGCCTCTCGGAGGAGAGGGTGGTGGAGAAGATTTTGAGGTCGCTGACCGACACGTTCGAAAACATGGTCTGTGCGATAGAGGAGTCAAAGGACTTGACAGAGTTAACCATTGATGAACTCACCGGCTCGCTCTTAGCACACGAGCAGAGAAAGAACCTCAAGAAGAAAGAAACTCTCGAGGAGGCCCTTCAAACTAAGGTGGTTCTCGAAGAGAAAGCATTGTACGTGCAGAAAGCACAACAAGCACGCGGCCGATGAGGTCGTGGACGACGTGGCCGAGGTGAGTCGAGCCAGTCGGAGCAGTCAAGCCCAACCTCACGAGGACGGGGAAGAAGCCAAGAAGGCAGAAGAAAGATTACTATAATTGCGGTAAGCGCGGGCATTACGCTCAAAATTGCTGGGCAGAGAAGAAAGTAGAAGGCAAAGCCAACTACACTGAAGTGATCGAAGCCGAGAAAGTGTTGTTGATGGTACAAACTCCGTCGACTTCGGGATGTGATACTGTATGATATCTAGACATAGGAGCAAGCAATCACATGACCGATCACAAGCACTTGTTTGCCAAGATGACCGAGTTAGCCTGGACAGTTTTCTTCGGATATGCCTCTAAGGTAGAGGTTGAAGGAAAAGGCAACGTGAAATTTCTCCAGAAGAATAGGAAACTCGGGATGGTAGAAGATGTCTACTATATTTCGGAGATAAAAAATAATATTTTGAGTGTGGGCCAGTTAATGAAAAAGAGTTCGAAATCTTCATGAAGAAGAGGACTCTACATTTGAATGATAGCTGAGGAAGAGCTATCGCTCGAGTAGAAATGGGCGAGAACAGAATGTTCAAGCTGAACTTACAAAGGATCGAGCAGAAATGTCTCATGATTAACAAGGAAGATGAAGCCTAGTTATGGGACATTAGGTTCGAACATCTGGGGTATAGCGGCCCTAGAGAATTAGTGAAGAAACAGTCAGTGCAAGGACTGCCAAATCTCGACTTCGAGAATAAATTCTGCGAAGGGTGCGTGATAGGGAAGCAGACGAGAAGACAATTCGGGAAGTCTAAGTTTTCGATAACTAGACCTCTCGAGTTGGTCCAAACCGACATCTGTAGTCCGATCACCCCAGGATCATTTAGTGGGAAGGAGTACTTCATCACTTTCATCGACGACTATTCAAGAAAGTGTTGGGTGTACTTCTTTGAGAAGAAATCTGAGGCATTCGAGACCTTCAAGAAGTTCAAGATTATGGTTGAGAAAATGATGGGAAAGAAGATTCGGTCTCTGAGATCGGATAGAGGCGGTGAATACCTGTCCAATCAATTCAAGTCATACTGCGAGAATCACGGGATCCGTAGGTTTTTGACAGCACCTTACACACCACAGCAAAATGGCATCGCTGAGAGAAAGAATAGGACAATCCTCGACATGGTGAGATCAATGATCAAAACCAAAAAAATGTCGAAGCTGTGCAGTGTGCGGAGTACATACTGAACCAATGCCCGCATGCATTTCTCAATAATAGAACCCCCAAGAACTCTGGAGCGGACAAAAGCCCAACGTTGTACATCTCAAGGTATTCGGGAGCATAGCATACAGAAAAATCCTGAACCCGAAGAGAACCAAGCTCGAAGACAAAAGCAAGAAGTATGTCTTCATTGGATATAGTGAGAAATTCAAGACATACAAACACTATGATCCGATCGAGAAGAAACTCGTGATCAGTAGAGATGTCGAGCTAAATGAAGAAGCTCGCTGGGACTGGAAGAACCAGCAGGAAGAGCTGTCAACTGAGGATGTTGAGGTGAGACACCCAGTTCGAGATGATGGAGCCTCGAGCTCGAGAAGCTCAGAGGAGGACTCCAGTTCGGGAAGCTTTGATGAAACTGAGGCTGAACCGAGAAACCCAAGATTTCAGGATCTTCGAGATCTCTATGAGACAACCGGTGAGGTGCACTTGGTATGTCTGCTAGTCGATGCCGAGACAATCTCATTCGAGGAACCAGTTCGAGATCCAAAATGGAAAGCTGCGATGGATGAAGAGATGAAGGCAATCGAGAAGAATGAAACTTGGGAGATGACAGATCTGCCCAAAGGGCACAAACCAATTGGAGTCAAGTGGGTGTACAGGAAGAAAATTACCCCACAAGGCACAAGGCGAGACTTGTAGTCAAAGGATATCGACAGAAGGCCGGGATCGACTATGACGAGGTGTTTGCCCCAGTAGCACAAATGGAGACAATTCGGCTGCTGATCTCGTAGGCTGCATAGAATGAATGGCCGGTACATCAGATGGATGTGAAGCCGGTATTCCTAAATGGTGTGCTCGAAGAGGAGGTGTATGTCAAATAACCTCTCGGGTACATAAAGCTCGGGAAGGAGCACAAGGTGCTCAGATTGAAGAAGGTGTTGTACGGGTTAAAACAAGCCTCGAGAGCATAGAACACTAGGATTGATAGCTACTTCAAGGAGAATGGCTTTAAATGGTGTCCCTTCGAAGCGGACATCTACGTGAAGGCACGTAAAGATGAACTCCTGATTATCGCATTGTATGTGGATGATTTAATCTTCATGGGCAACAACCAAAGACTTATTGATGAGTTCAAGCGAGAAATGAAGTTCGAGTTCGAGATGACAGACCTCGGGATGATGAGGTACTTTCTCTGTCTCAAGATCAAGCAGGAGAAGTCAGAAATATTTGTATCCCAAGGAGCATACGCCTGAGAAATTCTTCAAAAGTTCGGGATGAGTGATTGCAACCCGGTAGCGACACCGATGGAACTCAATGCTAAGCTCTCAAAACTCGAAGGAGGAGAATCTATGGATTGGAACACCTACTAGAGTATGATTGGTAGTCTGAGGTTCCTGACTTGCACAAGGCTCGACATAGCATTTGCCGTGGGGGTCGCAAGCCGATTCATGGAGGACCCGAGATACCCTCATTTGAAAGCAGTAAAGAACATTCTCAGATATGTCAAGGGGACAGAGGATCTCGGGTTGTTCTACCAAAAGACTAATGTTTTTGAACATGCATGTTATGTGGACAGTGACTGGTGCGGTGACATTGATGATCGCAAGAGCACCTCAGGATATGCATTCTACATGGGAGGTACAACCTTCACATAGTTGTCGAAGAAGTCGCCCATCATCACACTATCCACCTGTGAGACCGAGTATGTCGCAGCATCACTCGGTGTGAGCCATGCAATCTGGCTCAGAAGATTGCTGCAGAAGCTAAAGTGCCCACAACTTGAATCGACCGAGATTCGAGTTGATAACAAGTCGGCTATCGAATTAGCTAAGAACCCGATACATCATGAAAGGAGCAAGCACATAGATGTGAGGTTCCACTCAATCCGGGAATATATCAAGGATGGGGAGGTTCAAGTTGTTCATGTGCAAAGCAATGATCAAGCTGCAGATATTTTCACAAAGGCTTTGTCGAAGCCACTATTCGAGAACTGCAAGTAGTTGCTCAGGATGATGAAGGAGCGAGACTTGAGTTTAAGAGAGAATGTTGAGAGTAGTAAACTCCAAGTCCCGATCCCGAAGGACCAAGAGCTCGGGATCCCGACCACCTCGAGATACCCCATGGCAAACCCGAAGAAGCTGCATCACCAAGGACGAGCACAAGTCAAAGGCAAAGGTCGAGAACATCAGGGAGTTCGAGATGAAGCCCTTGCCCGGATGAAGAACATGACACTTCTGACATCTGCTCCATATGTCAGAGATAGCTGATGGGGGCAGTAGTGGAAGTGACAGAAGTATGGCTAGGCAATTAATACCAATGTATAGCTAGGATAGCTAAGATTAGATTAATTGTATAGGATTGCAGACACATTAATGGCACCGAACACTATAAATAGAGTAGTAGTGTAAAGAGAGATAAGAGAGATAAGAGAAAGAAAACATTTTGTAAACACAGTTGAGTTATAAAGAAAACAGCTTTCAGAATACTCTCTTCCTTCTCCCCGATTTAGAAACTTATTTTTTATTCTCATTTAATTCAGTTCTTCGTCTATTTTTATTTATCAGAGTGAACACCTGTGTCAGACCTTGAGATAGTATTTCGAGTTCAAAGATTTTAAGATAGATTTTGAGATAATCTATTTCGAGATAATTAGACAAAAGGTCAACATATACTTGAACCTCACCTTTTAGAAAACAACCCAAGTGCAACCCACACCTCCTGCTTACAGTATTTTTATACTATGAAATCCTTTAAGAAACATATTTTTTTTGTTAAAGCAATCAGCATAATCTAGAATTTATCTCAAATTGCAATTTAGGTGGAGAAGCTGTCAAGGATTCACCACAAGAATTTAGTCACACTAATTGGCTACTGCAAGGACAGTAACCATGTTGCTTTGGTCTATGAGTACATGCAAGAAGGGAATCTGCAAGATTTCGTCAGAGGTTGCTTAGTTGCTGTGCGACCCTTTTTCGCGCCTCTCCTCACTCAGGAAAAGAATCTAGTGAGAACGGCGGAAGAAGGACACGGTACCACCTTTGAATGTATATTTATGTATTTATTTTTAGGATTATACATCCAAAGGCTTTTTTTTAGTGATTGTGGGAACTTTATTGTTCCAGTGAGCGCAAGCCCTCACTGTTAATTACCCTGGGCTATGAACCCTAGGAACCTTCGATGCTAAGAAGAAAGAATTAGAATATAAATAAAATCAATTAAATAGGTCATTTTGAGTAACGAGAACTAATCAACAACAATTATCCTTGGTTTTGTTGTTTTAATGAACCTGTGTTGTAGCTCAAACCATAATACGAGACTGGTGAATCTGGGTGTTCTTATACCTTATAGATTCAATTATCAGAAGATGGTGAATTTGGTCCACTTAATTATCTTACTGATCTTCTAAATCATGAAACTCTATGAGTTTATAATTTAGGATGTTTAAACCTGAGCGTTTTGGGCTTTGTTAGGTTTGATTTATCGGGAACATGTGAGATTTGGGTCACTTAACTGTCTTACCAATCTTCCAGATTATGAAACTATGCTAGCTCATAATCCGGGCAATGTAAATCTGAGCGTTTTGGGCTTTATTAGGTTTAATTATCAGAAAAATGGGTGAGATTTGGATCACTTAGTCATTTAATTGATCTTCTAAATTGTAAAGTTTGAAGCGCTATGCCAACCTACAACCTAGGTATTTAAAATCTAAGCGTTTTAGGCTTTATTAGATTTTTCTTATCAGGAAACCGATGAGATTTGGGTCACTTAATGGTTTTTTACTGATCTTCCAAATTATGAAATTTGACGCACTGTCAACTTATAACCTGGGTAATAAATCTGAATTTTATATGTTTTATTAGGTTTATTTATCATAAGAGCGGATGAAATTTAAATCGCTTTATCATTCTTAAATGAATTTTTAAATTCTAAAATATTTTGCGAGTTCATAACCTAAACAAAATTTGGCTTTAGCATTTAATTAATAACTTATTTTACTCATTTTTATTTATTTGAAATTGAGAATTTCGTTTTTTTTTTTTATCTATGAGGCATGAATCAATTTATTTATTTAATTTATTTGAAAGGATTATTTCATTTTATTTATTTATTTAATTTATTTGAAAGAATTTAGAAATGGTGATCATGGTTTTAATTTCCTCGCGATCCGGATTCACGCAATGAAACTATCTCTCTTTCCGTCTTCTTGTGACGCTGAATATAAACCGTTGAATTTCTCAGTCACAGATTTTGCTTGTTTTGCACTTCTCTGGAGATCAACCAATGTCTCTAGCTTCGTCTTTGAACTGATTGATCATCTATCATGTACGATCCTTATTAAAATTGTCAAATCTCTTCATGAACCACTATGTATTTTGGATGTCGGCACCAATGAAGGGGACCTCAAATTTTCAGAATTTCCTTGTTAATTCCTTTGATTCAATGTCTAATCTGTATCATTTAAGTATATTAAATGTGTTTGTGCAATTTTGTTTTGAATAACCCCAAACTTATATTGATTTTCCCTATTGTCATCACTTGGGTACCAGTTCTTATACCCATCACCAGTTCTGATATTAAGCTTCAATTATCCTCTAGTAATTATTAGGACAGTTATTTATATTCTGAAGTCAATTTGAACACAAGGAGAACATTTATTAAGAACATATTCACTTATAATTCTAATATATTCTAATTTTATTCACTGACACTGTGCAATATTTTTTTTTGATTCATCCTTTTTATATATTTTTTTTCTTACTGTTAAATATACAGTTAGAATAGAAGAAATGCAATGTGCAAATGACTATAATGTAAAAGCTCTAAAGATGCTCATGAAAGGAAATTCAATAAAATAAAAATATTTTTTAAAACTTTATTGAAAATTCATGATATAAACATATATTTTTTTTTTGACATGAATATAGTGTTAAATATTAAGAACGAATTTCACTTTTAAACATTCTTTATTTTAAACACTTTCAAACATATTCACAAATCAGTCCTTGTTCAGTGATAAAAATCAGAAAATGAGATCTGTCAGAATTATTTTGGTCTTTTGAACATCTAAAAAAAAAATTAATATTTGGTCTCAAATTTCTCAGTTAAGCATTATTTATAACAGAGTTTAAGAATATAAAATAACATATGCATGTCATATTTGTAGAAAGGTCCAACTCAAATGAGGTTTTTTGTGATTTTCAAGAAATGAATGCAAAATCAGTAAACCTTTGGGTTTTTATATAAAATTTCCTAAATACCATGCTGGTAAAAAGTGACAGTAAGATATATTAGGTAATTTAAAATAACTCTTATTTTGAAACCTTTTTATTTTGACGCCATTTTGATTAAGTTTCAAATGATTTAGACCAGAGAGTTAAAACTGTAATTAATGGACAGTTAAGAGTAATCAGGGCGTTTGAACACTCAAAACTTTGTATTTTTATCTCAAAATTTACAGATAGACTCTACTTATAATAGAGAACAATAATATAGGTATCACATTCATAGATTGCTACAGCTTATTATGTTTTATAACAGCCAGGGGTGCAGATGCAAAATGAAGGGTATTTGGGTTTTTATGCAAAAGTGCTGACGGAATAATTCAAACAAATTCATATCCAAGTAGAAACAATATTTATTTATACGAGTTTTTCATTTAGAGCCATTTTATATGAGTTCTAGAATCATTTTTTTTTTAACAGGAAATTCGAAAATAACAGAAAATATCGTTTTACTGTTTTTTTTTTTGCAGGCTGAACATAATAACGCCCGAATAAAATCGAATAAATGTCAGAAAAGTATAAAAATTCGTACAGAAGTTTATTTTGGTGTTTTGTAAATGCCATAAAAATTTCAAGAAAATTGGACAAACGGAGTACTATTTTCTATTTTCAGTTGAATTTTAAACATATTTTTCACTCTGTTCTGCAGTTCTGGATTAAAACTTAAATTACAAACATGGTTATCTTGTCAATTAGTATATGTATCCATGGTGTGTATCTAAGGTTATTTTTCTTATAAAAATACAGGATAGTTTAACTCAAACTTTTGCATATAAGTCCAGATCAGCATTTTTATTGAAAGTTTTTGTGTTTCTTTTCATAGGAAGCATACTCATGTACTAAACTGGTTTTTGCTATAACGTATACCTAAATCAACTTTTTTTGAACCCTTTGTTGATTGCAATTAAGTTTTCAGATTAAATCCAATACTGTTCGTACTGAGATTGTTTATCTAATTTAGACTCAATGCTGTTCGCATCAAAGCCTTGCTTTTATTTAGCAATCCAATACTGTTCGTATTGAGATTGTTTACCTAATTCAGACTCAATGCTGTTCGCATTAAAGTCTTGCTTTTATTTAACAATCCAATACTGTTCGTATTGAGATTATTTGAGTATTTACAAACTAAAAGAATGATCCTGTTGTTTTAAAGAAGGAAATAATAAAGAGAAAAGCAATCCTTTTAAAAAAAAAACCTTTTTTTTTATGACAGATGATCTATGAAGCTAAAACTGCTCGTTTCAACCTTCAGAAACTATCAGATAATAAGAGATGAAGTTTTGTATCAAGAGAAATGGTTTTAGATTTATAGAAAGATCATCCTCCTTTTTCATGATTCATAATTTGCAAAGCCAGAACTGTTTGTTCCAACCTTCACAGACTATGAAACAATCCAAAAGATTCATTAACTCTGAGATGCATTTTTTTTTTAAAACAACAGGTGAACTTTTCTTTTTTAAAAAA
Source organism: Schoenoplectus triqueter (assembly GCA_964058805.1). Classification (NCBI taxonomy): domain Eukaryota; kingdom Viridiplantae; phylum Streptophyta; class Magnoliopsida; order Poales; family Cyperaceae; genus Schoenoplectus; species Schoenoplectus triqueter. Next base: position 15,221 of record CAXKVV010000356.1, read on the forward strand.
AACGAGTTTAACAGACCATATGCAAGTATTTAATAATAAACTTACTAATAAGCACAGTACACATTTACTTAGTTGTAAAATCGAGTTATATAGTTTTAAAATCTAGTCTAGCATTATTTTGCATTAAGGCTTCAGCCAAAGCTTGAAACACAAGCCAAACTAGATAAAGAGAGAGGTAAAAGAGACGTTAGAGCAAAAATAACAAGGATCAGCAAGCAAAGAAGAAAAAAAAGTAAAGAAACAGCATCACTTAGAAAAGGGAAAGAAATATGCATCTCATTGATTAGATTATTCTACACAAGCCAGAAAACATATCATAGCATTGCATTACATCAATTTTGAGTCTACCTAAAGCTGTTTTGAGGAAATAAGAAGGAGAAATCTTGTATATTTCGAATTTCTTCTCTTGGAAGAGCAGTATATGGCAAGAATCTGTTTAAAGATTTTGGAGTAGAAAAATTATTCTCTCTGTTCTCTCCGGTGTTAAAGATCTAGGGGTTGGGTTTATATTGTTGTAGCCAGGTCCAAATTAAAGTTGTGGCAAGGATATATATAGGCAGAGATTTAGGGCAGCAAGGCTACATTAGGAATTTCTCCATTTGTTGGCATTATCCAATGACACAGTGCCAAACGACTTCTTTAAATTATTACCCAGTTAGAGCTTGACACTTAGGCAATGCCAACACTCTCTTTAATATGATTGGATCTCAAGCTTTGTTAGGATTATTGACATGGCAGTATCTGAGACGTTTGTTCACCTTTTACATCAAGGGAGTGGATCAATTGTTATTCTTTAATCCTCTTTTGTGCTTCCGGATACATCTTCTCTCATAGATTAATGAGCTTCTGCACACCTGCACAATTCCGGTACAAAGATATTCTCTTTCAGGAGATGTCAGTATGCAGTTTCTCCATGCTCCCTGTTGTCTCCATTTCGTTCATCAAACATCACTTATTCCATGGTTCATTACTGGAGAGGATGAAATGTACTGTACCGGCCACCTTCCTTTCATCTGGCGAGCCAGCTGTAACCTCCCCCTTTTTCGTTTTCTAGCTTCTCTAGTCATTTCTTGTTACCGTTTGAAATCGACTATGCCATTATACTTCTCTGACGTGCTACTCTATATTTACCTCTTTGATATTTTATCTCTATTCTCCCTTTTTCATTTCTTTGTCTCGTGACCCACTGTCAAGCATCATTTCAGCTCTTTCAATAACACATCTTCTCTTTTTCACCCAATTAACCGAACTAGTAGCTTCGTTGATTTCACCCTGCTTCAATTAGACTCGTTGAGCTGTCGATTCCAACATCTTGCTTACACAGGTGAGCCACTTTTTTTGACACTGGTAAAACCTTTCATTATTACTGCACCTTTTGATTTGCGATTGTATTTGCTGAAGGGGTTGAGCTCGCCTAGCTTGGTGTGGAGGCGCATAGGTTTCAAATAGTGGTTTGGTGTTATCTAATCTTACCTGTTTCTTCCTCATTACCAGGGGAAAAGATTGATCATAGTAAGAAAAATCTCTTTTGTTCTTTAGTGGTTAAATTATTCTTGTTTCATCATGTTAAATGCACGCCACCTCTAAGCTATCTCTCTCCTGGCGTTTATACCAAGTGACTTGGTACATGAATTAAATATTTGAAGTCTGATTAATAACCTGGCCCATTTACCATCTCATGTTTATATATTCATTTGACCATTGACCGGTTATTCGGCCATGTATAATGCCAACTCCAAATTTCCCCTGACTTGTACCCCTAAATTGCACCACAAAAGTTCTCCGATTAAATCAAAAGAAATTATTTTTAATTGAATTTCATTTTTTTTTAATCATTTCCCATCCGTGAAATATATATATATATATATATATATATATATATATATATTTACTTTCTCTTTTTTAGGGTCTTGCAGGTTTGTTAGTGCATCTTCATATAATGTCTAGTTTATTTGAGTCACACTTTCATACGAGCAGTATGGAGTGTTTGATTCAATAAATTGACATGGGGTTGTAAATAGCACTTTCATACGAACAGTATGGAGTGTCAAATCTATTGAATTACACTTTCGTACGAACAGTATGAAGTGTTAAAAAAATTTTGAGCTACACTTCCATACGAACAGTATGAAGTATCCGAAAGTGTCGGGTGTCTCTGTATGCAGGGTAGATGCTGTCGAAATTTCGTGTAATATTTTTTGAATATTTTAGGGGAAAACAAAGAGCCACCCACCAAAGCATGTCATGAAACTCTCGGTTGAAGGACTTGCTTTGGTGTATTTATCTTTTATTCATTTAATTATCACTTAATAAATCATTAATTTTAATGTCTTTGTTTTGCAGGTAATCTCAACTGAATTTCCAATTCATCAAGTGACATGTTACCTTCTCATGTCCCAATCCCTGTCTCTTCTAAAAGGTCCTTCCTTGCGAAGGATAATCCCTTAAATTGGACTAAAGATGGTGAGGTCATTACTGCCGATGTGGGTATTAACAAGCAAAAAGAGCCCTATTATAAGAATTATCGGCCTGTTGATATGAGAGTGCTTTATCCTTGCACCGATTACTTAGACATTCACACCACCCATTTGCCTTGTCTAGAGATGAGAGAGTATCGCACTTTTCCTTGGGCTAACCGTGCATATAAGAGTGTTCTAGCTCGAGCAGCAGGTCAAGTGGAATGGATACAATACATGCTGATTCATGAGAGAGATATTTTAGAGCGAGCTGGTGTTTATAAGGCGGTATACCTTTCACTTTTTGATTACAAAGTTATCTCTCCTTTAGTCCAGGCTTTTGCTGAAAGATGGAGTTATGTGACAAATACTGTGTATGTTGGTGATAGAGAGATGACACCGACCCTTTGGGAGTTGAGTCGGATGTCAGGTTTGCCAATTTATGGTACCCCATATGATGAGTTTATTCCCAAGAATGAAAAATTCTCTGATTTTCCCGGGTCATTTGGGCTTATACTTAATATTTATAATGACCTTTTGGAGAATTCATCCAATGTGACTTTAAAGAAATGGGTGGCGTATTTCACTGATCAGGTGAAAGATCCAGTAGGGAGTTTTGCTGATCCTAAAGATCCTCTTGGTACTGGAAAATTGGAGATATATCATACAGGTGATGAGATTGAGAGGGTGACTTTAGATTCCCATGACTTATCCAGAGAGAGTAGACGAACGGCCTTCTTTGCTTGGTGGTTGAGTTACTTTGTCATTCCTTCCCAGCCAATCGGGAAGCTTAGACCATCCACGTTTATAGCTGCTAGCTTGATGGCTCAAGGACAAAGACTTGCTCTAGCTATTCCTGCACTAGCCAATGTGTACTCATCATTGAGATTCATCGCTTCTCATACTAACCCTTCTTTTTGCAAGGCACTCATTCCTCTTCATTTTATTTGTGGATGGTTAGCTTTATATTGGCCAGGAATTTATCATCCCGCCATGTCTCAAAAGTTGAGGGATAACTTACCTTTCATGGCTAGTGTAGCGGCAGCCTCACCCACTACCATTGGGCCTACGGCTGCACGTTCTTATTTCTCACGGTCAGACGCGCATTTCAAAGATTACCTCAAGAGGTTGATTTCACTTACGTCTCCTAGTGGAGAGAGATATATAGTTGATAGTCTTTCTTATTTTCGAGATGCCTTACGTGATGTGAAGAAGCTTGAATATCTTGAATTTTTTATTAGTCTCCGATACGGATTCCTACCCTTGAGGATTGGAGACTTAATGGTTATAGAGCCATACATGCCGCATCGATGTGCCCATCAGTTCGGGTTAGATCAGGATCTTCCGATGGTTGTCATTCTTCCTGAGAGTTTGTCAGCAGATTTGGATGGTTTGGGTTGGTGTTGGGATTTTTTATTGAGGACTGATACGGGTTCTTCATTCTCGATCCCGAAGACTCGTCGGACTCCTTATTTTTCTGCCTCTTATTTGAGGTGGTTTTATAGATTAATAGGGTCCCTTCGTTCAATTCCTGATGACTTTTTAGATGAATTAAATCGTGACCTAGAAGAAATAAAGGCAAAAGGCACCAGGAAAAGGAAATATCAAACTTCTTCCGGTCATGACCCGGAGGACAATGAGTCATCTACTCTTTTGACAGCTCCTCCAGACTTTATGGGTCGAGACAGTCGGTATTCTCACACTCCTTCTAGATCTTTTATTGCAGGTATACTTTTTATCTTATTGTGATTTATCTTTTCCTTTAAGGTGTCTTTAGATAACCATTGATTACATCTGTTTGTTCAAAGGCGCTTTTGAGAGTGCAGATCTCTCTCGTCCATCTCAATCTATAGAGAGAGAGGGTATTCTAATTCAGCCCTCTAGTGAACGTTCTTTTTCTCCTGCTCGATCAGAGCCCATGATAGGTATCTCTTGTCATTTTTATCATTTATCATTTATCTTCTCATTGTTTTCTAAATTTTCTAGGGAAATTCATTCAGTTTCCTCTTTCAGGAGATGCCTTCGTTGCTCACAGCGACTCTCCTATTAGGATTCCATCTCCTCTCATGACTACAAGTATTTTACACCGTTTATCTTTGTGCTATCTCCATTTTGAATTTCTCTTATAATTTGTTTTACTTGTTCTTTAGATCTAGGTATTGAGAGTGACGAAATGGCAGAGCCCATCCTAGAGGAGCCTCTCCTAGAGCATGCATCGTCTTTTCCTTTCTTCATGGTTGCAGGTTATTCCTTACTTCTCTTATCTTTTACTAGGCTTTCATATCATCTCATTCGTTTTCTGAATATAGGCATTAAGAGTGATGCACCAGTGGGGCCTATTCCAGAGGAGCGCCCATTTGAGCCTGCACCGCTTTCTCCTATTGGTAGCGCTATTTTCTTTTGTTACTTATTCATTATATCCTGGTATTTGTCAGATACCCTTACCATCACATCTTTTTCAGTGATAACCGGTGATTCTCCGATTCGTGAGTCTGATATAGGTATTGACGAGTCAGATGTCGGCCCTGTCGACAATCTAGTTGGGTCCCCTTCTTCGATTGGGTTGGCCCCTCTTTCTCCTTTAGGTATACCCAGATCTTTATTTGTTAATAAATCATCTCTTATCACTTATCACTTGTTCACCACATTCGACTTTGATAGCAGCTGGTCAGATTTTTGAGCTGCATCCTCTTAGCCCTATCCAGGAGAGATCTCTCACGAAGCTACCTTCTTCAGCCACATTGCCCTCTACAAGTATGATTCATTCATTTTTTACTCATTTCTTTTATCATGTACTTTTTGTCTCACACATCTGATCTATTTTCTCAGATTATGATAACCGAGAGTTTGAGGAGCCCGAGGAGGAGAATTACTACGAGTCCTTGCCTAACCATTCACTTATGAAGAAGCATGTTGATGATGTTTTGGAGGATCCTTTCGAGGAGCCGGAGGAGATTACTGAGAATCCGATCATTCAGGGTATATTTTCATTCTTTTATGTTCTTCTTATTATAACCCCATTTATTATGTCCTCACATATTCTTTTTATTACAGAGTTGCGCACCCATTTAGACAGGCTGAGGGCGCTGATGTCCCGTACTCACTTGGAGCCTATCGATTTAGACTGGCATCTCCCAGAGCTTCTTCATGCGCACTACTCTTCTGACACTCTTCGGGAGTTTTTAGATGCACTAGTGTTTCCTTGCATTGATAGCATGCATCTGATCTCCTCCGATTACATCACTCGGGAGTATACCAAGCGTCGTGAGGCTGCTTCAGCTATTGTCGATGACATGTCCTTATTAGAGTCACGCCTTACCTTCTCCCGTAGAGAGGCTCTGCGCGCTCAGGACCATGTCACACACGGTTTGATGGTTCATGCTCAGCTTTTTGCAGCGAGGGCAGCACCGGATACTCTTGGGTACAAGGGACAGGAGATAGAGTCTCTTCGTACTCGGGTCGGTGTCCTTACCTCCGAGGTTCGAGAGATCCAGGAGGCTCTTGATGCTCGTCTTGGGGATTATATGAGTGCTCAGCATAGCATTGAGAGCATAGTTGATGAGAGGAGGGTCCGCACTGCAGAGGCGAGATCCCTATTGGATAGGATTAGGGCTTTCTTAGCTCCTCTGCCTAGTTCTCCTTAGGATTTATCCTTGTTTATCTGCACCTGGATGTTTTATGCATTGTATTTTTTATTCACCGGATTTATGAGTACTTGTTTGCTTGCCTTGATATCATGTGGGATGCACTTGTATGTTTGCACTGATGTTATGACTCACTTTGCTTTTGTCGTTATTCATGCTTGTTTGTTGCTATTTTTCTTTCTCTTTTTTTTTATGTCTTTCACTTGCTGCGCTTACATATTGTCTCTTCTTTTATCTTTTGTTGTTATTTTATGGTGGGACCATGATATTTTAAGGATATCAAACCTATCTGTATTGACCTCTAGATCGGGTACAGAGTAAACCCGTTTATCCTTTTATTACTGACGGATAAACTTGCCAGCGTCAATTGGATTATGGATTCAATTGACAACACCATTTTGTGAACTTTTTTGCATATATATTCTTTATAGGTGGAAGCTCACACACTCTCCCCTCATTTATGTACTTTTTATGTAAAAGTGAAAACTCACCGTCACTCATCTTCACTCAATTTGTTTGGTGGGAGTTCTACCCTCAAACATCCATCACACATCCCTGTGAGATAGGCTTTCATCGGGTAGATTCGTTCTCCATGGAAAGAACCACTTCTTTGAACGAATTACTTTATTTAACACAAAGTGTCGAGTAAAAGTATAAACCCTTGATCTGACCCCTCAGTGATCCATTTTGGATAATAATGGAACCTTCCTCGGGCGTGTGGTGCTTTTACGGATAAATGCACCCAACCTGCTTTGTATAACACTTTGGTGTCGGGGACAAAGGTGACAACCCCATTTCCAAAAAAAAGAAAAATTTTATTTTATAGTAAAATACTATTTTATTATTACTACTACTATATTTTATTTATATACAAATATTATTTATGAAAATAGATGCCCTCAGAAGCGACTATTCAGCCACCAATTTGCTCGACCTATCCTTTGGTTTTTTACCGTAGGCGATCATTATTGAGCAACATTCCTCATTAGGCGATACAGATAGTTTAAGGGACAAACTGCAAACCCTGTCTATTTTTATATTTATTCTGAATCAAATAGACAAACCCAGTGGTGTTCGTATTATGGGCCCAAACACCCTAGCCACCTTCTTGGCTTTCCATTGTGGGGTTTCGCCTTGGGTTCAAACTGAGTTTAACTTGGTCTTCACGGCTTTCCGATTTGGGGTTTTAGCCTTGAATTTTGACTGACCTCAGTTTGATTGTGGAGGTTTTCCATTTTCTTGGTTTTAACCTCGTACCCATATTGGGTTTGTTTTACTTTTTGACAGATTTCCTATTTGGAGTTTTAGTCGTGTACCTTTGTTAGGTTATGACCTTGATACTCACACCCTTTCATTTTGTCTGACTTGTCGTCCATCTACATGGCTTTGTTTCAAGCTACTTCTCAGACTTGTTAAAGTCTTTGTTCAACTTTATTGTGGGCTTCTTAAAGCCTCTTATTCAGGTTTTGTAAGCTCCTTGAAACCCTCTAATATAATTCTTTATTAGCAACCCGCTTATTAAATTTTTATTTCATTTTTATCTCTAGGCTGTACATAATCTTTATTCTGGGCTTCTTTAAAGCCTCTTATTTTATGCACACGATGGGCTTTCTAAAGCCTTTATTTTATTTTATTTTATGTTCTTGGATTTGGAAGGTTTAAGCGTAGTACTTCTTAAGGTATCTCCCACTGATTGGTGGCAAAAGCCTGTTCCCTTTGTGATCGATGAGTTGATATGCACCCGCCTCATACACTTTCTCAATGACATATGGTCCTTCCCAATTTGGAGAGAACTTAGACCCCACATGTCTACCGATGATCGGTCTCTTCAGTACTAATACCAATTCTCCTTCCAGGAATGTTCTTAGGCGAACCATTTTATCATATGTTTTCGTCATTTTTGCCTGGTAAAGCTCCAGATTTTGTTGAGCTATTAATCTTTTCTCATCCATCGCATCTAACTCATCCAGCCTAAGTTTATGATGTTCCTCCAAAGTCATTTCTGTTTGCATAGCCACCCTTAAAGATGGTAACTCTACTTCCAATGGTAAAATTGCCTCGACTCCAAATACCAGAGAATACGGCGTTGCTTGCGTTGGGGTTCTGTATGTGGTTCTGTAAGCCCAAAGCGCCTCTAAGAGTTTATTATCCCAATCGCGTTGATTTCCTTCGACCGTTTTCTTCATGATGTTGATCAGGGTTTTATTGAACGCTTCCGCCAACCCATTGGCTCTTGGGTTATAAATTGAGGAGTATCTCCAGTCGATTTTAAAACGTTCCGCCAAAGCATATATCTTAGCGTTCTTAAATGCTGTCCCATTATCAGATATAATCCTTCTTGGAGTACCGAATCGGTATAGCACATAGGTTTTGAAAAACCTGACCACATCCGAAGCCTTGACCTCTTTAAGCGAAATTGCCTCCGCCCATTTTGTGAAATAATCCGTCATGGTGAGAATATACTTGTGTCCTTTCGAAGTGGGTGGGTCAATTGGTCCCACTATATCTGTGCCCCAAATGCTGAACGGCCACGACGACACTGTAGGATGTAGTGGGCTTGGTGATTGATGTATGAACGGGCCATGAATTTGGCACATGTGGCATCTCTTAGCATGATCTTCACAGTCAGCCACCATCGTTGGCCAGTAGTACCCCATTCTCTTGATCTTGAGGCGCATCTTTGGTCCAGACTGGTGGGCACCACATAAGCCAGAATGAACTTCTTTCATTACTTGCTCGGCTTCTTGGTAGGAGACGCATCGCAACCATAATTGGTCAAATGATCTCCTGTAAAGAGTGTCATTTAAATACACAAATCGGAGAACTCGCTTCTTTATCTGGTCTCCTGCTGCTTTCTCTTTTGGAAGAGTACCTTGCTTGAGGTAATCGATGAAAGGCCGTCTCCAATCATCCTTCTCAGAATTAGCCACCAACGTGTTTATTTGGTCTGAGCTTTTATCCAAATAACATTCATCTTCTACTTCAGCGAAATAGTCATCATCTTCTTTAGTGAAGCACAGAGATAATGGTCGTCGGCTTCTAATGGTTAAATGAATCTCATGCTCATCAGGTTCGCTTAACTCCTTAGCTACCTTTGCGAGGGCATCTGCTCTGCCATTTGCGGCTCTTGTGATTTTATTGAAGATGACTTCAGGTATTTGCTTCACTAAATCTATCGCTTTTTGGTAGTATTGTACCAATTCTGGTTTCAACACTTTGTATTTCCCTGTAACTTGATTTATAATCAATTGTGAATCACCGAAAATATGTAAGCATTTGATTTCTAAATCGATAGCCATCTCAAGGCCAGTTATCAAAGCTTCATATTCAGCCTCATTATTGGTGCATGGTTCCATTAATGCTAGCGCATGTCTTGCAATGCCACCTTCTGGGGTGACAAACACTAGACCTATCCCTGCCCGAATTGTAGGAATACCAGGTCCCGGGAGTGGCCTTATTGATGACGCTCCATCAAAATACATTTCCCATACGGGATTATCTTGCTGGATATTCATGACTTCTTCATCTGGAAAATCACACGATAAGGGCGAATCGTCTGGAATTGGATGTGCTGCCAAGAAGTCCGCCAATACTTGCCCCTTGATTGCCTTTTGTGGTACACATGTGATGTCGAATTCTGTCATTATAATTGCCCACTTGGCCAGTCTCCCCGTGAGCATAGGCCTCGTCATTAGGTATTTAAGCGGATCCACCTTTGATATGAGAATTATCCGATGAGAGATCATGTAATGTCTCAACTTCTTAGCGGCGAAAATTAGGGCCAGACAATGTTTCTCAATGGGTGTATACCCGTGTTCAGCTCCTACCATCATTCGACTAAGATAATACAGGGCATTTTCTTTCCCTTGCTCGTTCTCTTGGGCTAGGAGGGCACCCAAAGACCCTTCTAAGGCAGTTGTATACAAGATTAACTCTTTCCCAGGGATTGGTGCTGCCAAAACAGGAGGGTTAAGTAGGTATTCTTTAATGTTGTCAAGCGCCTTTTGACAGTTTAAGTCCCATTTGAATGGGACATCTTTCTTCGTAAGTCTGGTGAAAGGTTGAATTTTTCCAGATAAGTTTGCTATGAAGCGTCGAATGTACGCTAATTGTCCCTGCAGCGAGCGTAAACCCTTAAGGTTTTTCGGAGGAGGTAGTTCCAAGATTGCTTTGATTTTACCTGGGTCGATTTCAATGCCTCGGTGGCGTACAATGAAACCCAAAAACTTCCCTGATGATACCATGAAAGCACACTTCAGAGGATTCAGCTTGAGTGAATGCAACCTCAACCTATCAAATACCACTTTCAAATGGTTGAGGTGTTCTTCTATTGACATGGCTTTCACAACCAGGTCATCTACATAACACTCGACAATCTTATGTATGAGATCATCGAATATTTTAGTCATGGCCCGCTGATATGTGGCACCCGCATTTTTGAGTCCAAAAGGCATAACTGTATAACAATAGATACCGATTGGGGTACGAAAGGCCGTGTGTTTCTCATCTTCGGCCGCCATCTTGATTTGGTTGTATCCCGCATATCCATCCATAAATGAGAACACTTCATATGATGAAGTATGGTCAATGATGATTTCCGTGACTGGTAACGGAAAATCATCTTTCGGACATGCCTTATTAAGATCTCGAAAATCAACACATATGCGTATTTGTCCGTTTTTCTTTTTAACGGGAACTATGCTAGCCACCCATTCTGGGGTTTCTTCTTCCCGGATAAAGCCAGCTTTAATCAACTTCTTTGTTTCTTCAACCACTTTTTCTTCAAGCTCTATTCTCATTCGTCGAGGTGCTTGCTTTATGGGTTTAGCCTCAGAATTAATTTTCAATTGGTGAACTGCAACTTGCGGGTCTAAACCGGGCATCTCTTCATAACTCCACGCGAAACAGTCAACATATTCTAGGAGTAACCTTTTTAGCCTTTCACTTTCTTCCGGTGCGAGTGATGCGCTGATGAACGTGGGCCTAAGATTTTCTTCACTTCCTAGGTTAATTTCTACCAAGTCATCGATAGTATTTGGGGTCTTTTCCATTTCTTTCTTTGCATTCTGGATTATTGGTGAGACTTCATCATCTTCCTTTTCTTCTACGGGTGTTTCATCGCATGACACCATGTGGCACTCGAAGAATTGTCTGCATGCTTCTTCAGGGTTTAAAAGATCTTTGTCGGATTCATATCCTAAACCTCTTGAGCTCTTCATTTTCCCATCCAAACCCATTACTTGTTTGAAAGAACCTCTCCAAAGCTTTTCAAAATTCTCCATTTGTGATTTCGGAATTGACTTTGGGAGTTTAGCCTTCCTGGCCAACTTTCGCACCTTTCTCCCATAATATTGGGAGGTTTCAATCTGCACTTCTTCTTTATTAAGAATGTTATCTTCATCATCCCATTCTTTCCATCCATCTTTCTGATGATCATCGTTGGTTAACTCACTTCTGTAAAATATGATAGGCTTATGCCTAATTATTTTACCTTGGGATTTTTCTTCTTTTGGGGGTACTATGAAAGTACGTAAGACTTGTACTTGATTGACTTCCCGAGGTGTAAGGTCTTTGTAGCAATTTTCTGGGACCTTTTCAATTGCCAGTGATGCCTCGCCTTTTTCATCACTACTGATTTTAATGGTGTTTATTCTGTGAATCACCTCATCTTCTGAGTTGCCAGTTCCTTCATATGTTTCTGATTCACTGTGATCTTCCTCATCAGTTGAGGCTCCCAATATCGGGATATCATGAGAAGTTGACCTCACATTGAAGATGATTTCTTCATCACCGTCCACTGATACCTTACTAGATATGCTTGGGATTGATTTTGTTCCAAGATTATCCATTGAATCTTCTTCTTCAGAGCTGCAAGAAACTGTAAAAACAGTGAATTCTCCGCACCTTTGTCCTCTAAAAGTTTCCCAATGAAGTCTTTTCCTTTCTGGAAAGCGATGCACAAGTATATCCTTTTCTATGTCTTCTTCTGTTGGCACCAATTCACACGGGAGTCTGATAAAGTGCTCAGGTATATCAAATTCTCCTGCTTCATATTTAGTTTGGACTAGGTTTTTAAAAATTACACAATCCCTAGTATTATGGCAAGCAACTTGGTGGTACCAACAATAATCTGGCCTCATAGCTAAGTCAATATTTTGTCTCTTAGCTTTGCCAATTTTAGGGACTTCGAACCCCTGAGCACACCAAAGCTCAAATATCTTAACTGTTTTGCCTTCATAGAATGAATAACACAATGCGGGCGGTACGGATCTTGATCCACTTGCTCTACCACTGTCCAGATCAATTATCTCTGTAATTTGTATGGGAGCATCTTCATCTTCACTGTCCCCTATCTCTATAACTTCTTTCGGATAATCAGTATTGGAATATCGTCTTTTTCCAAATTTTAACCTTCTTTCGACATCTCTTTCACAAGAGCACTCTTCATGTGTGCAAGTACAAAAGATTGCAAGGCATGTAACATTGTCATCTTCTGCCTTTCTAACGACTGAGCTATTCTTAGGTCTCATTTCTACACTTTTTCTCGATCCCTTGAGATAAGCGTACATATCTTGTACCAGATTCATGGTTCGTTGTTGTTGTTGGATGAGACATCTTATACTATTCTGACACCTGCTCACTTGATATCTTAGATCGGATAAAGATCTCGGCTGGTATTTTCTGTCTTCTTCTTTACACGGACTGCAGGAGACCATATTACATATAGGTGTAAATTCACCAAAATTCCCTCGCTCGTCATCCCAATGGACTCTTCCATTTGCGAGTTTATACATGGCTACCCCTTCGCATTCTTCCGGAGGAAATTCTTCCACGATACTTGATATCTTGATGAAACGCGATGGCAATTCAAGCACACCTAATTCATATTTATTTTGAACTAACCCCTTAAAGGCTTTGCAATCCCTGATGTCATGGTCCGTCATTCCGTGATAATCACAATAGGGTTCTCCTGGCACCCAGCCGGTGTAATCCAAATATCTCTTATTTGGCACTCTAAACCCTTGTTCACACCAGAGTTCAAATATTTCATTTGCTTTTCCCTCGTAAAATGAGTAAACTCGATGCCTTGATCTTACAGGGGCAGGCACCGCTCGTCTTTGTGGTCTTGCACTTGGCTCACCAGCACTTATTTCTATTACCTCCCTTGATTCATCAACCTCGATTACCTTTTGACTTGGCTCACCAATTTCTAATATTTGTAGCCCTCCGCTCGAGGAGTCAGTACTATATGAGTTTGTAGAAGGTCTCTTGCCTGTGGGGTCAGTGTTACTGATGATCATGGGATTTCTTTCCTTCGTAAAATCACTACTACAGATGATTGTGGAGCACCTTCCATCTACAGAATCAGTGCTGCAGGTAATTACCGGGTACTCTTCCCTCGCTAAATCATTGCTGCGGGCGATGACAGGAAATTCTTCATCGGTAGAATCAGTACTGCAAGTAATTACAATACGCTCTTTGCTTGAGGACTGGAGACTCTCTTCAGTGGAGAAATCAGTGCTTTCTTCATCCGCGGAGTCAGTATTTTGGGTGACCACGGGGCATTCTATGTCTGTGGAATCTGTCTCGGTGTATCTCTGTTTACCCTTGAAAAATTTCAAGGATAAGTAGATGAATAAATGAAATAAATTGATGATAAATCATAAGAAAGGGGGGGAAGAAAGAGAGCAGTGGAAAGGTGGCCCACTGATCAGGAAAAGTCGCTGCATAACCCCGGAACAAATCCATTAGTCCCACAATGGAATGCTGAGCGCAAAGTGAAGAGTATAAATACCCCGCTATTCTCTATCCACTCAGCATGTGTGACACCCAAGAAGATCGAGGGAGAGAGGAGACCTCTTGGGTGTCACCATGTGATTTTATCTTTTCTGACAAGTGGGACCCACATGGCAGTCCCTTATGAGCAGCTCCAATGACATGGACCTAGCCTATTTTTGTTAAGAAAGCTAACCAGCCCGGAACAGGGGTTAAGCATTAATCCCACAATGAAATAATATGGTGAAAGACGAGGATATAAATACTCCACCACCTCCTACTCATTCGAGGTGGCTGACCCTCGGGAGATTTAGGAGAGAGAAAATCTCTTGATGGGTCAGCCATTTGATTACATTTTATCTGACAAGTGGGACCCACCTGGCAGTCCCTTGTAGATGAACCTAATAGCATAGCCTATCTGATGAGTCACCATGTGACTATTTTCACTGACAGGTGGACCCCACACCTCAGTGACCTATTGAGAGGGGTCAGAATTGAACCCTAGAAATCTGCCTTTGAAGCTAACCCTAGAAAGGAGCTGAAGCAGTATACTCCCTATGCTACATGAAATGATGTCAATGCCAAGCTAGCATTTTGATGCAACTAGTCATGAGAAATTCCAAATGTGATTTTGCTTTCAAGGCTGACCTGGTGCCAAAGCTGCGAGCAACCACCTAACCATGCTTTGATTTGTGTCAATTACTGATAAGTAGTCAGTTCTTTGACCAAGTCACCCTCATGTTAAGGGATTGAAAGTCAATTTCACAAGACTGATCAGGTGCCAAAGCTGGGAGCAACCATCTGATCAAGTCTAGATTTGCATTAATTGCTGATAAGTAGTCAGCATTTGATCAAATCAAGCCCTAATGAATATCAATATAAGTCTAATTGGTATTTAGTTAGGGTGGTTTCTGCAAGAGGGAGATAATTGGCAGAGACACAGAGCTATAACTGAGATTAGGGATTAATTCAGAGAGAATAATAGGGTTTTATGAATAAAAGAATTTTTAATCCAGAGAAGGAGGGGTAAAAATGGAATTAAAAATTACAGGGATGATCATCATGAATTTAGGGATTTTTGGTGAAATTTTCATGATTTTTGGATAAGTGGAGCTATCAGAATAAATTCAGAGAAAATAAAGGCAGAATAAATGAATTAATCAAAGGCTGAGATTTGATCAGAGCAGTTCTGGGTGCAAATTGGGGATAACAGCAGCTCTGGGTACAAACTGGGTATAAGAAACACAGGAGGTATAAAATAATCGAAGAGAGAGGGTGTGCCACGTGGCAGCCTCTCATTGGGCCATGTCAGCAAGTGGGCCCCACCCAGGTATGAGTCACTGACAGGTGGGCCCCACCTTAGTGCCACGTGGCAGACAGCCAGTGGGCCACCTCACCACCCTAGTGCCACATGGCACCACACCAGAGGTCCACTTAACCCATCCCTATGCCACATGGCACAGCCAGAAGAGGCCACTTCATCCAAGCACATACCACATGGCACAACCACAGCAAGCCACCTCAGCATAGATTAATACTATAACAGATGATTAATGGATTGATTAAACAAGTGGACCTATCAGGATGTGCCAAGTCAGACCAATTAAACCTAAGCAAAGGATTAACTAATCCATAACTAGACTAATGGGCCGAGGCTCAGATGCTTACACATGGAGCCCATATGTCAGGTTTATGAGAGTATAGCACACATTAGCAGACATACACCATGTCTATGCACATTCACAGTCAGAAATTTAAATCTAACGAGGAATGAAGTGTGTACCTGGTCCATGCATCTCCTCTCTCTGACTTTGCACTGCTGGGAGTGTTGGCTCACATGCACCGCGCGCGGCCGACGATGAGCCTCCCTCGTCCCATTCTCTTCTTCCTCTCTTCCTCTTCCTCCCGCCCGACTGTGAAGGTGCCATCAATGGGAGATGAGTCCACACGATGCCTTACTCCAATCTTTCTTTACAGAGGCTTCCAAACACTATTGAGATCTCATTCAAGCAGTCAATTGAAGGAATTAGTAAGAGAAGAGATAGCATTTGACAGAATCAATTGATCGGCTTGAAAATGGAAATTACCTTTACAGATGCTTATAAGTTCAATTGATCATGCAAAATCACTTCTTTTACATACACGACGCTAAGGCAAGAGTCAGGGTGATTGTTTGAAGCCTCTAAGTCGATGTTTCACCGATTCACAAACCGGTCATGGGCATGGGTGCTTGAACTCAGTGGAACAATGCCCAATTGGCTAGGCAGAGATGCTAGATCGACTCCAGGGGGTAAGGAGAGATTGAACAAGCTGTCAATTGGAAGAATGGATGAAAGAAAAGTGATGGTTGAATAGATAGGCCGAGTATGGAGCTTGGGTGAAGAAAGGAGCTTTCAGTTGGTTAATTGAGATTAAAAAGCATTTGGAGATTATATAGGGAGCATAATGAGAGTGTTCAAGTGTTTAGAATGTTCTAGAAGGCTCTGGAAACATGGGAGACCCGAGTGATAAGGGTGAGTGGCAAAGGAGTAAATAAAAAGAAGATTTAACTGACTCTAACAACCTAGAACTGCCAAGAGTTGACTCAAGTCAATGGATTAGCTGAAAAGAAACACAATTTGATCCTAACCATCGAATAAGAAGCAATTAAGGGATGAGATTAATTGAGAAGCATAATCCGGCCACTAATCAATCTACCAATCACAATTAAGCTTCTAATCTATATAAACCCTATCCTGGCTATTGAGAAAGGGGACTGGCAGTGAAAAGCAAAAAGAGAGAGAGAAAGAACAGTTGTAAAGAGAGAAGAGAGATTAGGTGTTCTTGATTAAACTTCTTCAACCGTATAAAGCTTGGATCTTTGGCCAGCAGCTAATTCATCTCTAGAATCATCAGAGATTAGGTAATCATGGTCAATTATGTATAGATTCTAAGAGCATTGATACAAATGGTGAAGTAGCAATAGAATTTTCTGACTTTCCTTGATTATTTTCATTTTTTTTCTGTTTCTTCCTCTGTCTCTTTCATTTCCTTTCATTTTCTTTCGTTTTCTTGATACTGGTTATGATGTGAGAGTGTATAGGATAGCATGAAACTTGGTTGAAGGGTTTTTGTAACCCTCCCAAGTACTATTCAATAGGATTTTGATGAATAATTGTAATTGAGGTCAGTTGAAGGGTTTGTGTAACCCTCCTGATATCATTGCAAGATTGATTGATTGGTTGGGCCTCAATTGAGTGTAATTGATAATGAAATCTGTGATAATTCAGTGAATACACTCGGTCGCGCATTCCTTCTGTACAGCAACTTGAAATTCACCATTAATTCATGATTCTAACTACCAGATAAGTCAAGCAAAGCTGTACAGAGGGGTGGTGAGCATATACAGTTCATATCCAAGGCTCAGGCAATCAAGATTGCAATTGATTCTTTAACTGGTACAAAACCGCATAAATTGCTTGAAGATACTCGTCATAATTGGAGTTAATTACTTAAAAGCAGTGGATGAACATCTTGATTATGTCATGGCGATGGGGTATAACGCAAGAATTGCAGGAATTAACGATCAATTTGATCGATAAATCCATTTAATCCAACTCGGTACCGAGTGGTGTCACTGTATCGAAATCGGTACAGCTCTACCTCTTGATTCGTCGTGTGAATTCCCAATCAGAAGGTACAGGTGAACTCTTCCCATATAGACGATGCTCAAACTGTCGGCCGATCACCGGACGGAGTTCTTGATCACCGGAAACGCCGTATTGCACGAATCTCAGAGCGTCGGGAAGTGAAAGGCTGAAGGGATCTTCTCAGCACGACTATTGAAGCGTTTGTTAATCTTTAAGGACCATTAGCGGGTGAGATTCATCAGGGGTTTAAAAGAAATAAAATGGAAGAAGATCTGGGCTTTAGAATCATTAAACACGCATCTTAATTAAATCAAGCGGCCTAGATATGTTTAAACATTTGAATAATAACTCTGCACTAATCTGGGCCGTAGATCCATTAAACACCTATCTCAAACTAATCTGGCGGCCCAAATGGAGAAGAGAGTTAGAAAGATGCGCACCAATCTCGGCATAGATCTGACGGCCCAGATTAAGCTCATTAATTAAATAATAACAGAATAGTGATAATACGGAGTAAATAAATAATTTGAAAATGTTCCTGAACTCCAAATTGACTCAAATTTGTTTCTAAAATTTTCTTATTTTTCATACTATTTTTCTATATGATAATATTCCAGTTTTAGAAATATAATCATAATAAAACATTTTAAAAGCAAAATGCATTACATATATTGATATAGTTGACTTAGCTTTGACTTGTCATTTTAAATACTATAAAAATTCCAAAAATACAAATAAAAATTATAAATAATAACTAGATATATTTTAGTGATTTTTCAAGTGAATTTTCATGAAATAATAATGATGATAGTAATATACTATAATAAAAAATGAGATTAGCTATATTCTTTGATAAAAAATAATAATAATAATAATAGATATTATATTGATATTTTCTATAAAAAGAATAAAAAATAATAAAAAAAATATACAAAAATATACTACTATACATTTTCTATTATAATAAAGAATAATAATATAGTTTTATGATATGAATTGTATTTCTTTTGTTATTTCTATGCAAATATACAATAAAAATACTTTTGATGAATAAAATGTAAATAAAATAATAGTTATAATAAAAGTATAAATTTCATCTCTTATAACTATTTTTCAACTAATAATAGTAATAATAAAAAATCTTATATTTTTCTATAGATAGTAAATAGAAATGATAAAAATAGATATAATGAATAATATAATAAATAAGATGGAATATTAGTAATGATTTCTTTTTAGCTATTATAGATATTAAAAATAAGAAAAATATAACAAAAATAATAATGGTAAAATAGTATAGCTAACCACCTTTTAATTTTGTAAATGATTCTTACATAATGAATAGTATTTCAATGTAATAGAATATAATAATAAAATCCTATTACTTTAGCTATTATGAACATTTTAAAAATACAAATAAAAATCATAGCCATTTTATTTTCTATTATTTTAGTAAGTGATTTTCTATAGAATAAATAGAGTTTAGAAATAATAAAAATAAAATTCTACTATTTTAGCTATTATAAAAATCCCAAAAATATAAATAAAGTTCTAAGTTAATAGCTACCCCTTTTCTTATTATTTTTGTAAATAATTTTCTACATAGATAAATAGAATAAATAAAATAATAATAATAATAATAATAATAATAATAATAATAAATAAATGCATCTTTATAATAGAGATAACAATAAGAGATATTATATGGGCTTTGTGTATTTTGAGATGAATAAAAAATGCTCACACAAGGAGTGTAGAGTCACATGAGAATATTTGCACAACATTTAGAAAGATACGTCGAGACAAGAACATCTCGACACTTGATGAAGAATAATAAGATACGTTGAGACAAGAACATCTCGACGTGAGAAGATTAAGGCTTTGATAGCAATATGAAGAAGATGCGTTGAGACAAGAACATCTTGACATGAGAAGATTAAGGCTTCGATAGCGACCTGAGAAGATACATCGAGACAAGAACATCTTGATGTTTGATGAAGAATAACCAGAGCTACGATACTAACATGAAGATATACGTTGACTCTGAAGAAGAAGAACATTACGATGTCCTAGAGAGGTGACATCTTAATGACTCGCTGCCATGAGCAAGTAACTCATGATTGAATATGCTCACACAAGGGGTGTAGGGCTACATAGTAATTTTGCACAAGTAATGCAACCCATAGAATGATTAGTCGAGACAAGAACATCTTGACGTTCGTTGAAGATTGACCAAAGCTACGACATCAGCATGGAGAGATATGTCGACTTTGAAGATGAAGAACATTACGATGTCCGAACGAAATGACATCTTAATAACTCGGTGTCATGAACAAGTAATTCATGACCATTTGAGCTGGCAAGACTGAACTCGTCCGTCGACGAGTTTGTCTCCTGACTCATTTCCCGAGAATGTGAGATTGAATCGGTCTGTTGGTAGATTCATCCACAAAACAGTGAATGTGAACCGTTCTGTAGGTAGGTTCCTTCACTAACACATGCCTCAATGTTGAACTGGCCCAGCGCTTCAGGTTTGACATTGTGTGCAATTGTGTTTCCTAGGTTTATGAATCGGCTTAGTGCTACGAATTCATGATCTAGAAGATCAGTGAGAAGAAATACGTGGGCCATAGCCACCCTTCTCCTGATTCACCAACCTCAAGATCAACCGGCTCAGTGCTTCGAGTTGTATTTTGTGTGATTGGTTGTTGACTAGTTAAGATTGAACCGGTCTGTTTGTAGGTTTATCTTCTAGATCAACGGAGGTCGAGTCGGTCTGTATGTAGACTCACCTCAAGCCCCCTATGAAGAGATTAACCTGGTCTGTTGGTAAGGTTACATCTCGAGGTGGCATGGACTGAACCGGTCTGTTTGTAGGTTCGTCCCCATAGGATAAAACCGATCTGTTTGTAGGTTTTGTCTTCCATAGATTGAACCGGTCTGTTTGTAGGTTCATCTCCCGTAGATCCCTTTTTATAAACTTAGACGACCACTTGACCATCTCTTAACTATACTATTTGCTTCTCTCTTTCAAAGATCCAGAGGTGCCTCGAGGTTCGTAGCCCAGGGTAATTAACGGTGGGGGCTTGCGCCCACCGGAATCTACAAGAACTCACAATCACTAAAAACCCCCTGAATGTGCATCCAAATATCTCTAATCGACAGAATCGGCCGACACCCATGCAGATGCACGCTCGGGAGGGATCTCCGTGTCCTTCTTCCGCAGAACCCATCGCCCGGCGGCGGTGCGGCGGCGCGCGAAAAAGGGTCGCACAATCTCTTACATAGATAGTCTGTACTTTCCCCACTTGTAGAATTGGAGCGATAGGAGATTGCAGGATATTCTTCATTCGTGGAATCAGTGTTGCAAGAAATCACATTTACAGTGAATTCATTTCTTGAATTCGAGTTTCGTCGAAGGCGGGCTGGCAAGCCGAATGTACCTAGCTCATATCTATTCTGCACAAGGCCTTTGAAAATTCGACAATTAAAGATGTCATGACCTGTGGTCCCATGATATATGCAGTAGGACGGCCTAGGTGGCTGAATCATCTCTTCCCGAAATCTACTATTTGGAACCCTGATTCCACATCTGCACCATATTGCAAATATTTCATCCATTTTGTCTTCACGAAATGAAAAAGTAAGGGTTCTATTTCGTCTTGCACGACCTCGTCGTCTTGAAAGTTCTGGCTCATCGTCATCACTTATTTCTATCATTTCCCGAGCTAAGGGTCCGCGACTAAACACACCAATTTCTCTATCTTGTAACCTTTTATATATCTTATCCATTACTATTATTGGTGGTCGGAGAACTGGTTCATCATCTGTTCCTTGATTTTCTCCCCCTGTTGATGTCATGCAACTGGTAGCTAGCTGAATGATTGGCTGATTATTTGATTTAACCATTTGCTGTCCTTCTTTGACTTTTTTCTTCCCATCTTTGGACAGGTTTTCTAAATACTCGACCTGTCCTGGGTTTCTTATGCATGCATAAATTTTATGCAAAAGGCATGCAGTCTGAATCTGTTGTTCTTGAAGAAATTCTATGTTTCTTTGACACTCTTTCAGTTGACACATCACATCAGTCGGAAATTCAAGATAATATTCTTCCTTTATTTTTTCATTTATGGCAACAAAATCTTGATTTTTGAACAAATCACTCATCATATTACAGTTAAATCCCTCCTTTTTAACTTTGATAGTGTTCTTAGCTACCCTGATGACTCCCTTTTTGTCCTGATTAACTTGTAATGATTCTTCACTTTCATCGCTTGTGTCATTCCTCATTCTAGGACGGTATACCACTTCTTCCTCTGATTCTTCATATTCTGATTCTCGAGAATCTTCAGAAGTGGTTCTACTGCTTTTCTGATTGTCACTTTCTGATTCTTCATTTGCTTCCGAACTTTCATCGGTTGATGCTCCTAAAATGGGAATGTGACTCAGAGCTTTCGCTGGATAGTACATTACATCTTCCTTAACTGAATCGTCACTCGATGATGCTCCCAATACAGGTGCATTGTTAGACATAGCCACCGATTTACGGTAAAACATTATCCTCTCATTTTCGTCTGATGACGTATCATAAACTGGTTCAACAAGAGGTTTGACTATCTCTTGCTCTTTTCCTTTACCCTTTGGGATAATTGACATGGATTTTGCTGAGGTAGGTACTGCTTTCTGCACCTGTTTTGTCCGGGTTTCAAGCTTCCTCCTATTTGGCTCGCTCAACCTTGCCTTTTCTGGTGAGTTAAAATATCTTGCCTCTTCGTATTTGACTTCATGTACGCCAAAGGGCCTAATATCACCATTTATTCTTCTTTGTTTTCCATCCTTCACGTATTTTATACACTGGTGAAGGGTTGAAGCCACCATGCGGTGTTCATGTAGCCATGGACGACCTAATAGAGCTTTGTATGATGTATCAGCATCTATTATGTAGAATTTTGCCTCAGTTTTTAACGCCCCAAAATTCAAGGCGAGGTTCACAGCGCCCAACGCTCTTTGAGAATTCTGATTAAACCCGTGGATGGTTACCTTTTCATTTGACAATAATTTAATATCTAACGCCAGGGTTTTCAATGTTTTGAGGGGCATGATGTTGATAGATGATCCCGCATCTATCAGTATGCGATTGAGTCTTTGCCCTTCGCATTCTCCAGTGATAAACAGAGGCCGGTTATGGTCAGCAGTTCCTATCAGTAAATCTTCATCAGTGAAGTTGATACCGGCCATACGGCGGCTGATGTAGAGGGCTTCTTGTAGGCTTTTGTCTGCGAAGTATGATTTATACTGTTTGGGATTCTGTAATGCACAAATCAGCACATCTCGTAACTCTTGCGACATCATTAATGCGTCAAAGACACTGAGAAGCGCAGGTATCTTTCGCAAATGAGCCATAATATTATATTCTTCTGCTACCAACCTTGCCTTATCACTTGACTTGTCGATAGGATTGATATCCTTGTTCTTTTCAAAAACCTTATCTTTCCCTCTGCCTGCTTCTTTCGGAGCTTGTCTTTCGGGAATTTGAGTACCTGATCGCAATACAACTTTACAGTCTGCGGTTTTAGGCTTGCTTGTTTCTCCTTCTTTAGGACAAAAGAGTTTTCTCAATGACGAGAAGTTCTCTTCTTCAGATTCAACATCATGAACTACCATGTCACATGCTTCATAATCACAGAAATCAATGTGGCTCATCATTAGACACGCCTCACCCCATATGTTTTCATCATCATCTTCATAATTAGAGTCTATTGTCTCAACTTCTACTTTTTCAATGTCTTCTTCTTCTTCTTCGACTATTTTCTCTTTCCCTTTGCTGGTTGCTTTGACATGTTTTTCTTCTTCATCGGGAATTCCCATCAACTTATCCCAGACTTTCTTCGGGATATAATCTCGTAGGATGGCTGGTATCGTGTTACCAGGGTTATACTCTTCGAGAGCGTCTACATACTTTTGTATGTCTGTTTGCTTGGCTGATTTCCTATTCTTTTTCTTTTTACTACCTTCGTTCTTCTTATAAAATACTTTTGTTTCTTTGGGCTGAGAAGGTACAACGGGTGTAACCTCATTTCTCCATTTTATGCTGGGTTCCTTTTGAAGGGATTTGAGCAATTTCTTCGCTTTTTTGGATAAGTGCACTACCCAAGGTTTTTCATCATTATCCACCTTCTCTTCCTGGCAGAAGACATGATTAGACTGTTCATGGGGCGCTGGGTCCTGCAGGATGCTTTTCGGTAGAGCGATTTCTCCATCTCGATATTTTCTCTCCACCCAATCCTTAAATACCCAACAATCTTCGATGGTGTGTCCCAAGATTCTGTGATATGGGCAGTAGTTTGGATCGTCAGATTTTCCCATATCTGCCGGACGCTTGCACTCAGGCAATTGAAGTCCGTTCTTCAGTGAATCACTAAAAATTTTAGCCACTCGATCTCTACGGAAAGAGTAAGGTTTACTCTTCTTTTCTTTCAAAGTCGTGATGAGTCTAGAACCTCCTTCCATCATCGACTTGTCATTCATTTGTTTGTTTCCACCGTTGTTGTTCATGCTGGTGTTGTTTGTTGTATTTGTATTGGCCACCCCTTTATTTCTGTTGGGGATATAAGCTACTCGGGTGTTGACTTTCCCACTTCTTTGGGGTCGGGACGCCGAGGCACCATCTTCCATTTTTGGATGTAACGTCTCCTCGAGTCTGGCCACACTTTTGATCAAATCATGATAAGTGCGGATCGACGCAACACTTAAATAAGGCTTCATTTCTTTGGAGATGTTTCTGAGTATAAACTCAACGGCCTCTTCTTGCGTTAGTTTGTGATCACACTTAACGCTCAGATTTCTCCATCTAGCGATGTATTCTGACATCTTTTCACCGGGATTGGGCTTCACATTTGCTAAATCCACTAGGTTTGTCGTATCAATCATAACTGCAAATTTGGCTCTGAAGGCATCGGCCATTTCATCCCATGTACCGATACTATCATTTTCTAATGAGTAGTACCATTGAAATGCAGTCCCGGTTAAACTTTGAGGGAATTGTCGCAGTAGAAGGGCATCAATACCTCCCGTATTTCCACATGAGGCAACAAAATGTGCCAAGTGTTGATCTGGGTTTACATCCCTTGTTCCCTCGCCAGAAAAGGACTTGAATTTTGGGATAACGTACCCTTTTGGGTAATCAACCTGATCGTAAAATGCAGGATAGGGTCTTCCACATCTCCTTGCGGGTGTAGGTATGTATCCTCCCCCAATCATTTGTATCTGTTGTCTGACCAACTCCTGCACCTCTTTCTTGGTTATGCTTTGATGATCAGGCATTCGAGAAGTGTTCTCATTAGAACGATTTACCTCTCTATATGGTCTTCTAGTATTTGTACTCGGTCTTTCTTCTATTTCATTATCATCTTTCACCTCTTCGGGTTTCCCTTTTAGGTTTTCGTTTGACGCAGCCTTACCTCCCATCATGAAGGCCTGCATGGACTGCATCATCTTGAATATTTCATCATTTTGTTTCTTAAGTTCTTTTATTTCCTTTTGTTGCACTGCAATTTGTTGTTCTTGTAGCTTTAAACGAACTTTTAGCAATTCATCGGGATTAGCTGTCCCTGAATCGCTAACCTCATCATCTTCTTTGTTAGGATCTTCTTGACGGCCCCTTTCATTTTCTTTGATAGCCGTGTGTTCCATTTCCGGGTTAGTACTTCTACTATTACCCCTTGTTACTATCACATGAGCCCTCGCGAGATCTGGCTCAAAGAACACATTCGTGATATCTTCTGGAACATCATCTTCTTCATAACCATCGACTCCTACGTGGGCCATGTATACTGAGAAGTGCTGCTCGGCTTGTTCTACCACTCGTCGTTTTTTGTGACTTGGGTTTGACGTAGTTATAACTAAATTTTTATTCACAGGTGGTGGTCCAGATTTGACCCTATGTCCCAACCTGTTGAACACACTCTCTTGAAAGTCCTCGTGTGCCTGTTGAGAAGAACTTCCCTTTGGAACCCACACTTGTTTCATCTTATGAGGCTTAGGTTTAAACTGCTTCCCTGATTCTCGGGGAGCGTAGACAGTTCGCTCCCTATGGTTGGAGAATGTTAACCGAGTCTTCACAGACTCTCGAACTGGGATAGGAGCTTGTTGGATATGTTCATCCGTCCTTCGTTGCCACCTTCGTTGTTTTCTTTCCTTCATGGCTTTGTGCGCCTGGTAGATGACATTGGTAGAGGCACGAGGCTTTGGTCTACCTCCATGCACTTGAGCTTGCTGGGGTCGTGGTTGTGGAACCTCCCAAACACGACGTATTTGACCCGTATGAGAGTTGTTCCTTACCACCCTCAGTGGTGAGAATGAGTTGGCCACCGGGACAGCTGGCCTAGCCACCAGTTGATCCTGATATTGTTCCAAAGCTCTTTTCTTATTGAGCCTTGGGGCCTGTTGTGGTGCTGGCACTGGTACAGGACGGGAGGATGATGCTGCGGCCATCCTTCTCCGATATGACCTGCTTTTCTTTTGAGGTTGAGGAGGAGTTCCCATTATGTTGTTGCGAATGCCCTTCTCAGTGAGGTAGAAGCAGCATTCATCATCCTCTTTCACAGCTTGAAGTGGTTACGGGATTGGAGCGACCATAATAGGAGTCACTGGAGCAGGTTGTGGTATCATCGGGATTTGAGGAACTGTCCCAATGAAGAAGTAGTTCCTTCCTTGAGCATCCTGAGCGAAGCTCATCGGAAGAGGAACCATGTTGTTGTTGATGCTGGAGTTCAAATTGTTGCTGAAAAACGCCATTTCCTGCAAAAACACGCAAACTCCAATTTCAATTAGTTACTCATGATTATTTAATAATGACTTATTTCATTTTATTTATGTTCTATTCCTTTTCTTCTTAGTGAACGGAAGGAAAACAAGGTCCCACCGGGCGTGCCAGATCCTGTGCGACCCTTTTTCGCGCCTCTCCTCACTCAGGAAAAGAATCGAGTGAGAACGGCGGAAGAAGGACACGGTACCACCTTTGAATGTATATTTATGTATTTATTTTTAGGATTATACATCCAAAGGCTTTTTTTTAGTGATTGTGGGAACTTTATTGTTCCAGTGAGCGCAAGCCCTCACTGTTAATTACCCTGGGCTATGAACCCTAGGAACCTTCGATGCTAAGAAGAAAGAATTAGAATATAAATAAAATCAATTAAATAGGTCATTTTGAGTAACGAGAACTAATCAACAACAATTATCCTTGGTTTTGTTGTTTTAATGAACCTGTGTTGTAGCTCAAACCATAATACGAGACTGGTGAATCTGGGTGTTCTTATACCTTATAGATTCAATTATCAGAAGATGGTGAATTTGGTCCACTTAATTATCTTACTGATCTTCTAAATCATGAAACTCTATGAGTTTATAATTTAGGATGTTTAAACCTGAGCGTTTTGGGCTTTGTTAGGTTTGATTTATCGGGAACATGTGAGATTTGGGTCACTTAACTGTCTTACCAATCTTCCAGATTATGAAACTATGCTAGCTCATAATCCGGGCAATGTAAACCTGAGCGTTTTGGGCTTTATTAGGTTTAATTATCAGAAAAATGGGTGAGATTTGGATCACTTAGTCATTTAATTGATCTTCTAAATTGTAAAGTTTGAAGCGCTATGCCAACCTACAACCTAGGTATTTAAAATCTAAGCGTTTTAGGCTTTATTAGATTTTTCTTATCAGGAAACCGATGAGATTTGGGTCACTTAATGGTTTTTTACTGATCTTCCAAATTATGAAATTTGACGCACTGTCAACTTATAACCTGGGTAATAAATCTGAATTTTATATGTTTTATTAGGTTTATTTATCATAAGAGCGGATGAAATTTAAATCGCTTTATCATTCTTAAATGAATTTTTAAATTCTAAAATATTTTGTGAGTTCATAACCTAAACAAAATTTGGCTTTAGCATTTAATTAATAACTTATTTTACTCATTTTTATTTATTTGAAATTGAGAATTTCGTTTTTTTTTTATCTATGAGGCATGAATCAATTTATTTATTTAATTTATTTGAAAGGATTATTTCATTTTATTTATTTATTTAATTTATTTGAAAGAATTTAGAAATGGTGATCATGGTTTTAATTTCCTCGCGATCCGGATTCACGCAATGAAACTATCTCTCTTTCCGTCTTCTTGTGACGCTGAATATAAACCGTTGAATTTCTCAGTCACAGATTTTGCTTGTTTTGCACTTCTCTGGAGATCAACCAATGTCTCTAGCTTCGTCTTTGAACTGATTGATCATCTATCATGTACGATCCTTATTAAAATTGTCAAATCTCTTCATGAACCACTATGTATTTTGGATGTCGGCACCAATGAAGGGGACCTCAAATTTTCAGAATTTCCTTGTTAATTCCTTTGATTCAATGTCTAATCTGTATCATTTAAGTATATTAAATGTGTTTGTGCAATTTTGTTTTGAATAACCCCAAACTTATATTGATTTTCCCTATTGTCATCACTTGGGTACCAGTTCTTATACCCATCACCAGTTCTGATATTAAGCTTCAATTATCCTCTAGTAATTATTAGGACAGTTATTTATATTCTGAAGTCAATTTGAACACAAGGAGAACATTTATTAAGAACATATTCACTTATAATTCTAATATATTCTAATTTTATTCACTGACACTGTGCAATATTTTTTTTTGATTCATCCTTTTTATATATTTTTTTTCTTACTGTTAAATATACAGTTAGAATAGAAGAAATGCAATGTGCAAATGACTATAATGTAAAAGCTCTAAAGATGCTCATGAAAGGAAATTCAATAAAATAAAAATATTTTTTAAAACTT
Source organism: Schoenoplectus triqueter (assembly GCA_964058805.1). NCBI lineage: Eukaryota > Viridiplantae > Streptophyta > Magnoliopsida > Poales > Cyperaceae > Schoenoplectus > Schoenoplectus triqueter. The sequence goes on from CAXKVV010000356.1 coordinate 43,579, forward strand.
TATTGAAAATTCATGATATAAACATATATTTTTTTTTTGACATGAATATAGTGTTAAATATTAAGAACGAATTTCACTTTTAAACATTCTTTATTTTAAACACTTTCAAACATATTCACAAATCAGTCCTTGTTCAGTGATAAAAATCAGAAAATGAGATCTGTCAGAATTATTTTGGTCTTTTGAACATCTAAAAAAAAAATTAATATTTGGTCTCAAATTTCTCAGTTAAGCATTATTTATAACAGAGTTTAAGAATATAAAATAACATATGCATGTCATATTTGTAGAAAGGTCCAACTCAAATGAGGTTTTTTGTGATTTTCAAGAAATGAATGCAAAATCAGTAAACCTTTGGGTTTTTATATAAAATTTCCTAAATACCATGCTGGTAAAAAGTGACAGTAAGATATATTAGGTAATTTAAAATAACTCTTATTTTGAAACCTTTTTATTTTGACGCCATTTTGATTAAGTTTCAAATGATTTAGACCAGAGAGTTAAAACTGTAATTAATGGACAGTTAAGAGTAATCAGGGCGTTTGAACACTCAAAACTTTGTATTTTTATCTCAAAATTTACAGATAGACTCTACTTATAATAGAGAACAATAATATAGGTATCACATTCATAGATTGCTACAGCTTATTATGTTTTATAACAGCCAGGGGTGCAGATGCAAAATGAAGGGTATTTGGGTTTTTATGCAAAAGTGCTGACGGAATAATTCAAACAAATTCATATCCAAGTAGAAACAATATTTATTTATACGAGTTTTTCATTTAGAGCCATTTTATATGAGTTCTAGAATCATTTTTTTTTTAACAGGAAATTCGAAAATAACAGAAAATATCGTTTTACTGTTTTTTTTTTTGCAGGCTGAACATAATAACGCCCGAATAAAATCGAATAAATGTCAGAAAAGTATAAAAATTCGTACAGAAGTTTATTTTGGTGTTTTGTAAATGCCATAAAAATTTCAAGAAAATTGGACAAACGGAGTACTATTTTCTATTTTCAGTTGAATTTTAAACATATTTTTCACTCTGTTCTGCAGTTCTGGATTAAAACTTAAATTACAAACATGGTTATCTTGTCAATTAGTATATGTATCCATGGTGTGTATCTAAGGTTATTTTTCTTATAAAAATACAGGATAGTTTAACTCAAACTTTTGCATATAAGTCCAGATCAGCATTTTTATTGAAAGTTTTTGTGTTTCTTTTCATAGGAAGCATACTCATGTACTAAACTGGTTTTTGCTATAACGTATACCTAAATCAACTTTTTTTGAACCCTTTGTTGATTGCAATTAAGTTTTCAGATTAAATCCAATACTGTTCGTACTGAGATTGTTTATCTAATTTAGACTCAATGCTGTTCGCATCAAAGCCTTGCTTTTATTTAGCAATCCAATACTGTTCGTATTGAGATTGTTTACCTAATTCAGACTCAATGCTGTTCGCATTAAAGTCTTGCTTTTATTTAACAATCCAATACTGTTCGTATTGAGATTATTTGAGTATTTACAAACTAAAAGAATGATCCTGTTGTTTTAAAGAAGGAAATAATAAAGAGAAAAGCAATCCTTTTAAAAAAAAACCTTTTTTTTTATGACAGATGATCTATGAAGCTAAAACTGCTCGTTTCAACCTTCAGAAACTATCAGATAATAAGAGATGAAGTTTTGTATCAAGAGAAATGGTTTTAGATTTATAGAAAGATCATCCTCCTTTTTCATGATTCATAATTTGCAAAGCCAGAACTGTTTGTTCCAACCTTCACAGACTATGAAACAATCCAAAAGATTCATTAACTCTGAGATGCATTTTTTTTTTAAAACAACAGGTGAACTTTTCTTTTTTAAAAAAAACGAGTTTAACAGACCATATGCAAGTATTTAATAATAAACTTACTAATAAGCACAGTACACATTTACTTAGTTGTAAAATCGAGTTATATAGTTTTAAAATCTAGTCTAGCATTATTTTGCATTAAGGCTTCAGCCAAAGCTTGAAACACAAGCCAAACTAGATAAAGAGAGAGGTAAAAGAGACGTTAGAGCAAAAATAACAAGGATCAGCAAGCAAAGAAGAAAAAAAAGTAAAGAAACAGCATCACTTAGAAAAGGGAAAGAAATATGCATCTCATTGATTAGATTATTCTACACAAGCCAGAAAACATATCATAGCATTGCATTACATCAATTTTGAGTCTACCTAAAGCTGTTTTGAGGAAATAAGAAGGAGAAATCTTGTATATTTCGAATTTCTTCTCTTGGAAGAGCAGTATATGGCAAGAATCTGTTTAAAGATTTTGGAGTAGAAAAATTATTCTCTCTGTTCTCTCCGGTGTTAAAGATCTAGGGGTTGGGTTTATATTGTTGTAGCCAGGTCCAAATTAAAGTTGTGGCAAGGATATATATAGGCAGAGATTTAGGGCAGCAAGGCTACATTAGGAATTTCTCCATTTGTTGGCATTATCCAATGACACAGTGCCAAACGACTTCTTTAAATTATTACCCAGTTAGAGCTTGACACTTAGGCAATGCCAACACTCTCTTTAATATGATTGGATCTCAAGCTTTGTTAGGATTATTGACATGGCAGTATCTGAGACGTTTGTTCACCTTTTACATCAAGGGAGTGGATCAATTGTTATTCTTTAATCCTCTTTTGTGCTTCCGGATACATCTTCTCTCATAGATTAATGAGCTTCTGCACACCTGCACAATTCCGGTACAAAGATATTCTCTTTCAGGAGATGTCAGTATGCAGTTTCTCCATGCTCCCTGTTGTCTCCATTTCGTTCATCAAACATCACTTATTCCATGGTTCATTACTGGAGAGGATGAAATGTACTGTACCGGCCACCTTCCTTTCATCTGGCGAGCCAGCTGTAACCTCCCCCTTTTTCGTTTTCTAGCTTCTCTAGTCATTTCTTGTTACCGTTTGAAATCGACTATGCCATTATACTTCTCTGACGTGCTACTCTATATTTACCTCTTTGATATTTTATCTCTATTCTCCCTTTTTCATTTCTTTGTCTCGTGACCCACTGTCAAGCATCATTTCAGCTCTTTCAATAACACATCTTCTCTTTTTCACCCAATTAACCGAACTAGTAGCTTCGTTGATTTCACCCTGCTTCAATTAGACTCGTTGAGCTGTCGATTCCAACATATTGCTTACACAGGTGAGCCACTTTTTTTGACACTGGTAAAACCTTTCATTATTACTGCACCTTTTGATTTGCGATTGTATTTGCTGAAGGGGTTGAGCTCGCCTAGCTTGGTGTGGAGGCGCATAGGTTTCAAATAGTGGTTTGGTGTTATCTAATCTTACCTGTTTCTTCCTCATTACCAGGGGAAAAGATTGATCATAGTAAGAAAAATCTCTTTTGTTCTTTAGTGGTTAAATTATTCTTGTTTCATCATGTTAAATGCACGCCACCTCTAAGCTATCTCTCTCCTGGCGTTTATACCAAGTGACTTGGTACATGAATTAAATATTTGAAGTCTGATTAATAACCTGGCCCATTTACCATCTCATGTTTATATATTCATTTGACCATTGACCGGTTATTCGGCCATGTATAATGCCAACTCCAAATTTCCCCTGACTTGTACCCCTAAATTGCACCACAAAAGTTCTCCGATTAAATCAAAAGAAATTATTTTTAATTGAATTTCGTTTTTTTTTAATCATTTCCCATCCGTGAAATATATATATATATATATATATTTACTTTCTCTTTTTTAGGGTCTTGCAGGTTTGTTAGTGCATCTTCATATAATGTCTAGTTTATTTGAGTCACACTTTCATACGAGCAGTATGGAGTGTTTGATTCAATAAATTGACATGGGGTTGTAAATAGCACTTTCATACGAACAGTATGGAGTGTCAAATCTATTGAATTACACTTTCGTACGAACAGTATGAAGTGTTAAAAAAATTTTGAGCTACACTTCCATACGAACAGTATGAAGTATCCGAAAGTGTCGGGTGTCTCTGTATGCAGGGTAGATGCTGTCGAAATTTCGTGTAATATTTTTTGAATATTTTAGGGGAAAACAGTTGCATCATTAAAATTTTATTTCTTGTTCTAGATCAAGTTATTGCTAATGTACTGATGACACATTTAAAATATTGAAAATTTGCCCCTCACACCAACATTTTTGTAAGATAAATAATTTTCAAATAATCAAGGATAGAATATTAAATTCAATCAGCAAAAAAATAGCGGTCTCCAGAATGTTGTTTCATTCTTTACTAACAGAAGATGATTAGGCAAGTAGGTAAGGAACTTGGCTATTATATTATACTGTTGAACTTGGTGAACTGCAGGTAATGCTTGGTCTCTTCCATGGAAACAGCGGCTTCAAATTTCCTATGAATCCGCCCAAGGTATGGAATTAATAATCTTATTTTTCATCATAAAACAATTAACTTGTATTTGTTAATACTACTAGCATTTTTTCCAGGGCTGGAGTATCTGCACAAGATGTGTGATCCACCACTGATCCACAGAGATGTGAAGACCAGCAATATTCTTCTTACCAAAAATCTTGTAGCAAAAATTTCTGATTTTGGTTCAGTCCGGGCTTTCAGCGGCAATCATGAACCAACCCAGATCATTGGGACACCTGGTTATTTGGATCCCTAGTATGTTCTATCTGCCACTGTAGTTTGTTAGTTCTACCATTCTTCTGTAACAACTTTATGGTAACCTGATTTATTTCTATTGGAGACAAGTTGCTATTAATGTGCCTGCGGAGTATTGCATTTTAGCACATATTGGCAATGAATCATACTCCTTTATAAGATGGTTAGATCACTATAGTTCTTATTTGCCAACACACATCCAGACCTAAAATCAAAGCAGTACCAAGTATAATAAATATGTTAACCTCACTATACAATGCTACAATAGTCAGACCCTACTAGTGCAGGGTTAGCATCAGCAGCATTTTTTTTCTCTCTTCTTTTTTATTAAGGTTGCAAAGTGTACATACCAGAAATCATTTTATATACAGAAACAAATAATTTTAATCCAAATTTTAAAAATAAATATGATCATAAAGTTTTCACAAATTACGCAAAGCTCGAAGGGTTGGCAACAGATTTAGAAGGAGTTCGTTGAGAGCAGATAAGTATTACTGAAAGATAAAACTGCTTCAGTAATGATCAGTATCCAGAAATTGTTTCCTATTTTCATTACTTAATGAATTCATGAACCATTTTTGTTTGCTTGCTTGATTTTTTGTTTGTGCTTCTGCAGTTATGCCTCAACTTCACAACTCACAGAAAAAAGTGATGTATACAGTTTTGGGGTTGTCCTGCTAGAAATCATCACAGGCAAGCCCCCCAATCTTCAAAGTGGCCAGCACTTGACTCAATTTGTGCAGCAAAGACTATTCAAAGGAAACATAGAAAGTATACTGGACCCAAATATGGGAGTCCAATACAACTTAAACTCTATCTGGAAGGTTGCAAATTTGGCACTCAGGTGCACCGACCACCCTGCTAAAAGGCCTGACATGACAAGAATTGTTATTGAGCTAAAGGATAGCCTGAATCTAGAAATGTCTAGCTTTGAAACTGGCAGCATGGCTTCGGGGGACAACAGCCAGTATACCGGTTATTCAGGAAATGAAAAACCTGTTGGTTCTGCAGTATATAGTAGCAAATTTGAGATGGTACATATTGGGGCCATGCGGCCACCTGATTATGGTCCTTCGCCAAGATAAATGTCACTTTAGTATTTACAATGTCGCATGCTTCTGTATCCTATATATACTGTCAGTTTGTTTGTTAGGTACAAAATTGTTCATCTGACTTCTATTTGTAATGGTGAGTTGGTTGGTTTTCATACATTCATAGTTCCATCAGGCAGTTTGTTATATTTCGGATTGGGTTTCATTTCTAGCCTACCCAATTTATTTGGGATTAAAGGCTTTTCTGTTGTTTGTTGTTTCAAAAAAACTGGAATATATTTCACAATATGCGCTGTTCAGAAAACCTAAGATGTATATCCTTGTACAATTTGTATATAATGTAGCAATTTGTATAAATTCCTTTTTGGTCTGCAGTAGGCTTGCATAAGTAGCTATCAGTAACATGATCTGTTGAACGATGATCCACAAAACAAACTCCTGGAATTATATTCTGATTACAAAGGTAATAGACTCCCAAAATGATTTTTCTAACAACACGAATCTTTTCTAAAAATTTTCATAAAAAAAAGTAATGGACTCTCAACTGCAGAACATAAGTGATATCTAAATCGCTGCATATATTGGGTCTGCCGACCGAATCATATGAATTTTTTTTTAGCTATTTAAATTAAAATTTCGGACGCGGAATTTTAAAATTTGAGTCATAAACACTTAAACCGAAATGTTTATGAAATCACCGTATCCAATCTATATCTATATATATATATATATATATATATATATAGTGCTCTTAACATGGTGTCCCAACTATTCCAACCATTTCTGAAAAATGAAATCCCTAAAAAATAAAACTCAGGAGTCCGAGTGTAAGCGAAGGTGGATGAAGTGAGGAGAGGTTTATGCGCTGCCCTAAATTTTTATGTATTACTTCGTCAGTTCTTTGCGTTCAAGTGCTCAATTTATTGTCTCTCCACGTTTCATCAAAAAATATACGGACTCTACGTCGTAGAACAAACCTTTTCCATTTTTTTTTTCTTAATTCACATCTCTGAAATATATAATATAACGAGTCTCCACCATTTTTTTATTAACAACTAATAAAATCAAATCATGAAAGTATTTATAATTAAAAAAATTACAAAATTTCAAATTATAGTATATAACTAATATACCTATAAATTATAATCTTTTAAATTAATTTACTTTTCAATCTCAATGAACATTTAAATTATTATACAATTTTGCATCCACTACTATTCTAATTATTTTGTATAATAATAATTTAAATGCTTATTGAGATTGAAAAATAAATTAATTCAAAAGATTATAATTTATTTCAATTGTAAATATTTTTTAACATTTATTAATAAAAAATATTTTCTCTTCAAAAATATATATTAAAATTGTTCTTTATTTTCAAAAATATATTAATTTATATTTTAATAATATATTCATAAAATTAATTTTAGAAAAAATAAAAATTTTCTAAAAATTTTATAACTTTATTAATACAAAATAATTAAATTAATGTAAATATTTCTAAATTATTGTAATTATATTTTATAATCTAAATTATAAACAAAATAATGTATTGACATAATTATTATAGTTATATTGTTATTATTTTTAATTATAAATAATTCATAAGATTTATTTAATAATTAATTTTTCTTTTTATTTTTATTTCAATGATTATGATGGTATAATAACATTTTTACTTGCAAAATATAATCATAGTTAGATTTATTACTAGTTTATATATTTCATCATGTATATATTTATAAATATTTGTGAAATTTATTAATATAAAAATTAAATGAATTCAAATGTTTTTAATTTATTATAATTAATTTATATAATGAAAATTAAATTAACTTTAAAAGTGGATCTAAGTCAAACTTTAAGAAGGATGGACATGAATTAGGGCTATAAACGGAACAAATTTGGAACTGATAGTGCTGAAACCTTTTTCGTTCCGATTTTTATTTGATAGATGCAGATACGGTTGCGAATATTACACGGATGTCAAAATTTAAATCCCAATTCGCCATAAATAAATACAGATATTCAATGAATACAGATTTTGTGAGGGATATAAAATAAAAATTAATGCATATTACTAATAGTTATGTATATATAATAAATACATAAAAGTAAGTACTTTTATCAACAGTAAGTATTTACAATCCATATATTTGTTAATATTGATAATAATAATAATATTGCATAAAAATAAAAATGTTGATAAATCATATTATTTTATAAATAAAATTTTATAATATATGGTTTATTTCGGATATGAATAATAGAGTAAAACCAAATTTATATCCGTATTATTTTTTACTGATACAAATTGAATATGAATACGAATAATTTATATTTGAATACAAATAAAATATTTATAAATAATTTATGAATACGTAGCCGAACGGAATGGATATTATCCGCTCCGTTTACACCCCCTAACATGAATTCAACTTTAAGAAAGATAGAGTTGAGTTCAACTTTAAGAAAGACATACCTACTAAACAAACTAAAAAGCAAACTAAGCATACTAAGCATAAACACTAATCTAAATAAAATGCTAAACATAAAGATACAACTAGCAAAAATTAGCAACAAAACTTAGCACAAAGCTAAAATAAAACATAACAAATAATGCGAACAAGCTTCACCTCAGCCGAAATTGTGCTCCAAGCAAATATTGCTAGACCAAGCATAACAAACATAACACCGAAAGATGAGTAGAATCATCATGCAATCCGAATGAGACTCAACGCCTTCATAGCCTCAAATGACTGTCACAAACTCGAACTCAGTGAATGGCTAACAATGAACAAAGGGTTAAAATCTAAATTGCACAGCCTCCCGAATGACAATAACATAGTCTCAAAATGTAATACCCATATCCATATAACTCATTAGATGGCAAAAGCTTCAAATGATATGAAGCACATACATCCCCAAATTCGGGACAACAATGATATTAATCTAAATCTTCAAATCTCATAAAGCATCAACATCCCAATATCGGGACAATAAAGGTACCATCAACCACACTAAAAAGACTATGTCAAACTGGAACATCCGATCATACCTAACGTCACTCCTTCAAAACTGAAATGGAGTCACTACCAACATTCAAATATCCAAATCACAAAAGGATAAATGATGTCAAACTCTCATAATACACTACAGGAAACAATGTTTTTAGCATCGGCCGACGGTCATTAGCATCGACTTTTCTCATTGGCATCGGCCATCAAAATCTTTCGCATCGGCTTCAGTGTTTTGCATCGGTTAGACTGATGCTAATAGTTATTATTTAAATCGGTGTAGCCGATGCAAAATGAACATATTAGATTTGGCTTAGCCGAGGCAAATGCATCGATTAAACTTCAACACTACAATACAAATGATTTTCTTCACCGGTCAATGCTTATTTCAAATTTAGCCGTGATTATATTTATATGTAGCATTTCAATTGTTGTCTTGTTCTAGTCACACTTTTCGTAAGTATTTAATAATCTACTTGATAGACTAAAATTTCACCTTTTTCATTTTTTACTATTCTATTTTCATAATTTTGATGTAAATCACTAAAAGAATTAATATACTACAGAAATACGGATTAGGAAAATAATAATATAAAAGAGTTAATATGAATAATAATCGGTGTCAAGAAAGAGGACAATATAAAACTAAGGAGATGTTTCGAATTAATTTGAAAAGTTAGTAAAATATATTGTAGCATTTAAAGAATAAATAATTATTTGATATCAATTAATAATAATTACTAGTACCCTATAATGACAATATGGAATGTAAATTGTAGATTATATTCATGCGTTTTGAAAAGAACTAATTAGTTTGATGTAAATCGCAAAGAATCATTGATAATGTATATTCACTGTAGCTCGGTTATTTAATGAGCTAAATCTGAAACGTTCATAATATACGCTTAATTTCAACCATCTGATCTAACCCTTTCGTAACCCTATTCAATCCCCAAATATCTCCTACTCTTCTGCCCTCAGCGCCGCACAATGATGTCATGCCGATGTGAATCGCTATATGCATGGGGGCAAATATCCAACCATAAAAAGTCAAATGCACAGATCTCAGTGCTGTCCATTATAATATTTACTATAGTGAACACTTTATCAAGAGCCTCCAATCACTTTACGGACTGCTCCTTCCAGAGGATATACTTCCAGCGTGTTGGGCCGGCTTTGCATGAAGGCCGTACAGAACCCGTTGTTTCTTCATTTCTTTTTCGAATTCTAATTGCTAGTTTATTACGTCACTATAATATTATGAGAAAAATATTCATTAGTACAGATAAATTTTAGCTTTTATTTTAAAATATTTTAATTTAGATCTGATCCGATTTTCTTCTAAAAGATCAAATTGATATGATCTAATTTATTCGAATTCAAACTTGAACCCGATCCAACCCATCTTATTGTCACCACTAGCTGCTACAAGGACAGTAATAACATTGCTCTTGCATACGAATACTTGCAAAAAGGAAATCTGCAAGATTGCATCAGAGGTGGTAACACATTTAACTTTCATGGAATTAAATTTCACCTAAGAAAACGTACAATATTCCGTTCCTTTCTAATAAATCATGAATGGCATGTTAAATTCAATTTGGTAAAAATTAGTGGTCATTGAGATGTTGTTTTAATCATGGTCCATGTTACGAAGGCCCCAGCACCTGCCACATACCAGAGGGCTGGGAGCTTGGGCTGAAATCAAGCTCCTTCAAGGCCTTTTATTTCATCTTGTGCAGTAATACCCCAGAGCAGCCCATGAAGGCTTGCTTGTTAGCATCCTCGAGCGGTTCGTAGGCGAGCTCGAGACAGTTAAGTCTACAAGGCCTTGCCCGGTTATGGTGGATTTAATTAGAGGTTTGAAAAAATCTGTGCGGGTAGATTCGCCCCGTGTAAATTCATGTCTCTCGTCCGTCCCGGACCGCTCTGGGGTAGATCCGTGGGTAGACTCAGACCCGCTAATGGTCCGGTCCTAGCAAGGGCCGAGTCTAAAAATATTGAAAATGGAACCGTCAAACCCGTCCCGCTCTCACCCGTGACCCGCGCTCACCCACCCCGCACTCACTCGGACCCAAACCCGCCACCCGGACTCAGCCGGGTAAACCCGCGCTCATCCGGACCCAAACCTGCGCTCACCCGGACCCGACCCGTGCTCACCCAGACCCGACTCGTGCTACCCGGACCCATACCCGTGCTACCCGAACCCGTAACCCAATAGAATAATGGACTTTATTTCAAATCAAACCCATTTTATTTCAAATCCAACCCACTCTGTATCAAATCCATTATACTTTAATTCAAATTTAATAAAAAAAATAAAAAAAATGATAGAAAAATTCTGAAAAAAATAAAAAATATATAAATTAATATCTATAAATACCCACCCCAATTTTCATCAAAAGTCACACAAAATATTCAATCATTCTCTCTCTCATTTAAGTTCTCATTCTCAATTTCTCATATACTCAATTTTCTATAATTTCATTTAGAAAAAAATAGTTCTAGTATATTATTTCAATTAAAAAAAATAGTTCTAGTATTGTTATTTTTTTTTTATTGGACAAGAAGTGAAAGTTTTGTCAAATTTGCCATATACCGCTTGGAGGTAAGTTTTTTATATTTATTTGTAGTTTTAATTCATTTACATTACGTTAAATTCATTTTTTTATTTTATTTATATTTTAATTCATTTACATTACGTTAAATTCATTTTTATTAAAAGCTGTTTGTTACTTCCGTGCGACGAAAACCCACATATTATATACCGTTGAAAAGAGTACGGAGAGGAGAACACAATGAGATGAAGAACTCGTGAAATGGTTGAGCGGTTTGGTGATGTTACTTCCGTGCGATGAAAACCCACATATTATATACCGTTGGAAAAAGTACGGAGAGGAGAACACAATGAGATGAAGAACTCGTGAAATGGTTGAGCGGTTTGGGAGAAAATTAAAGGAGAATTTTCCGATCCAAAAATAAAATCGAGCAATTTGAGCCATGATTAATCAAATTGACACTTCAAACACCTTCTCCATGGTCCTAAAAGATTGTTTGAGAGTTTGGTTGAATTTCAAAAGTTTCAAATTGGTGAGACCACGAACTCGCAAATCGGGTCCAAAATCGAGTTGGTCAAATTCTATACGAGAGCATTCTATTGATTGAATAAATATTATAGATTAATTTCTGGGATCAATTAGATGCTAATCAAGCTTTGAAACACAAGAAATGATGAAGAAATAAAGGAGAACGACTATGAGACTTGAAATCGGGTTTGAAGGCAAAAAGCGAGTCTTGGGTGTATAATTAGGATCCGGCAAGGTCTAAAATGCAGGAACATTTTTGAAGCTCTAGAACCTTCTAGAAGTCCCTAAAATCATCTGGTGACCAAGTGGTGGTTGGGGATGACAAATTTATAAATTTTCAGCAAACATAACAAACTTCACTGGTGCTCTCAGCTGTTAGAGCACATTTAAAACACTTAGAATTGGTCTAATACACCACAAAACGTTCAGAAGAGTATAAGAAGATGAATGAAAGGAGTTGGTGCATAAATTAGTCAAAGAAAAGTCAAATCGATCTCATGATCTGATTTGAAAGGTTTCTTAAACATATTTTTCAAAAATACCCAAAATACCCTTAGCTGTCCAGTTCAGTTATTTATCAGAACATAATTAAAAAACTATACCAATCCGTAAATGTGACATATATATATATATTATTTTATATTCATAAAATAAATATCAAGAGGAGATTGTACATAAATTTTACATAATCCCTGACTGATTGTATTTTATTTGTCGTTAAAAATAAAAAAATATTAAAATGCATTCATTGAAAATAAAAAAAAAATAAAAAATAAAAAAATAAAAAATAAAAAAATAAAATACTTATAAAATTAAATAATTTCAAATAAAAAAATAAATATTAAAAATAACAGAAAGAAACTAGAAAAAAAATATAACTCTTACTTAAAATTAAATAAATTTAAAATAAAAAATAAACTAAATAAATAAATACACAAATAAAAAAATAAAATATTTTATTTTTCTTATTAAATAAAGAAAATTTAATTTCAAAGTTAAATCAACATTCACCTAAAATAAAAATAAAAGAAATAAAAAAACTCTAAATCTTTGAAATTAAATAAATTTAAATATCAATCAATAAATAAAAACACAAGTAAAAGAAGTAATAATAAGAAAGTAAAAGACTTTATTTTTTTTATCAAATAAAAAGAAATTCAATTTCAAAATTAAATCAACATTCACCTCACATCAAAATCAAAATAAAATAAAAATAAAAAATAACTCTCAATTTTCAAAATTGAATAAATTTACATACTAATAAATAAAATAAAAGACAATTAAAAATAAAAAATAAAAGATTGTATTTTCCTTATCAAATAAAAGAAAATTAAAATTTAAAATTAAATCAATCTTAAACTAAAAAAAAGAAATCAAAATAAAAAAAACACACAACATTCAAAACTAAATAAATTTAAATAAGAATAAATTCAAATATGAAATAAATAATACACAAACAAAAAAAGAAGAGAAATAATGATAATAAAATAAAAGACTACATCATTTTATCAAATAAAAATAAATTAAACTCAACTCGAAACAAAAAAAAAATTCTTGATCTTGAAATTTGAGTTGGTAAGGAGCCTTAACTTAATGTCTCATATTTCAAAAATCATTCAAGTCTCTATATAGATCATCGAGACTTTAAATGTCTAAATTTATGAATTGGCACAACGCTTCAGATTCATAATCTAGAAGATCAGTAAAGGGGCCAAATCTCGTCTTTCTGATTCACCGGATCTTGATGTTGAGTGGGCAGAGCGCTTGCGTTCACATCCTGTATCTTGAAAGATTTACCTTGATCTTGATATTTGAGTTGGTAAGGAGCTTTAACTCAATATCTCATATTTCGGGAACCATTCAGTATCTCTATATGGATCATCGAGATATCTGAATGCCTAGGTTCATGAGCTGACATAGCGTTTCATGTTCATGATCTAGAAGATCAGTTAAACATTATCAAAATTTTCTCCGTCTTTCTGATAACCAGTCCTTAGTGTTGAGCTGGCATAGCGCTTCAAGCTTCACATCTTACGTACTGACATTCACATGGTCTGAGGTGCCATTAATCGAGGCTCATGGTCTGAGTTGCCATTAATCGAGACTCATGGTCTGAACTGCCATTAATTGAGGTTCACAAGGTGTAGACTACCTTAAAAAGTTCATATCTTTCCTGTCCTTACTAACAGTAACCACTTAAAATTACTTAGCTATTCTGTTTGTTTTTCTTTTCTTAATCAAAGGTTCCTCGGGTTCAAAGCCCAAAGTAATTAATAATGGAGGCTTGCGCCCATTGGAATCTTAAAGACCCCACAATCACTAAAAACCTTTAAATGTGCATTTCAAATTCATATAAAATATCCCAATGCACACTTAGAGGGATCTCCGTGTTCTTCTTCCGTAATTCATCGCCCAGTTTCTTTTCAGTGCGGTGAGGGGCGCGAAAAAGGGTCGCACACAAATATATAGAATCCAAGACTGATATGTCATTAAAATACTTGTACGAATTATGCCCACGACCATCTGTCGAAATAATGTTCTTCAATCGACCTTGTTTCGTAAATGAATAGCTATACCAAAAGTTAGGGTTTGTTTGCTTCTTCTGATCGAAATAACCCATCAAAATGAGGGCATCATTGCCAAGCAAAGGTTTCAACCTAATCTTCCTATGTTTATCTATGTGATTACGTGCATCCTTCCGAGTGAATGTGCATTTACCATAACCACTCGCATGATCAATAACCATGTCTATATTTTGATGTGGAGCAATCCCTTCATCATCGTTAAATTCAAGTTTCTTTTTAAACCATATGGTATTTTATGATTTGTGCTGATTTTTTTAGCTAACTTAGGAACTAACTCATGGTTATGTTCCAAAATAACCTTTGTAATAATCCATTTGTTCAAAAAATCTAAAACAAAAATAGTCATTAAAACCTTGCATTCAATACCAACAATAGGTTTATCTAAATCCCTTTATCTGAATCAGAAATGGTCATTAACTATTTTTACGGTTTTGAAAATAGCTGACTTAGGAACTTCCTCTTTGGTCAAGGAGGTTTATCTAAATCCCTTTCTTCTATTTTTTTACATTTACTACAAACAAATGCATACAGATAACAAGTTTCTTCCTTCTTGTGATTTGATCTTTTAACTATAGCAAACCCTCATTTGATAGTATAATCCTTATACCCAAAAATAAGTATTGCTAACAGAATCAAATTCCATACCAAGAACAGGGTGCAAAATATCTTCATCTTTTTCAAAAGGAGCAATCTCATTACCACTAGCATCAGTAAACCCTTCAGAATTAGAGCCATAAACATCAACAAGATCTTCTAAATTGATGACTTCATTGACCCCAACACCTTTAGAATTAGTAATAAAAATACTACCATCAACAAACCCTTCATAATCAGTTAAAGAGCCACAAGCATCGGTTGAATTCAGCACTTCATTTAGTAATAATAGAACAACTACCATCATCACCCTCTACTGAATTCATAACCACATTACCAATGAACTCTTCCAATGGTAGAATATATTGATGACGTGCTATGTTTGAAAGCCTAATTTTTTTTTTTATGTATTATGAATTCTTAGCTGCTCAATTAAGCTTCGCTTTAAGTTTTTAACCAAGTTTGCTCATTTTATGGTTTGCTATTAAACACAAAACAAATTACAATGAATGAAAAAAAAGGATACTATATATACAAACAAGCTTTCTCTAGGCTATCTATATATATTTTGTTTATTGAGAACAATCATCTATGCCAGTGGAATCAGGAACAATCATCTATGCTCAGGATAGTTCTTATGAATCGAACGGTACTAGCTTCTTTCACTACTACAGCAGCTGTCGGTGCTTTAGCCGAATGCATCTATGGTCATTAAATAAAATATTATGGCACGCGCAATGATCCTAAGATCAATCAAGAAAAAGCCAAAGCTTTACACATTTGTATTCGTTTTCAATGTTACTAATTAATTTGCTGCTCCATCTATTCTTATATTGCAAGTACTTAAGTGACAAAGACCAAGCCCTAATGGATTCTCTAATAACTTCAGTAATTGAGCAGACAGTTCAGAACAGGGTGAGAGCTCGTTTCTGCCTCCAAAATTTTGAATCATAAATAATATGTCAATGAGATGAGTGCTGTTAATTTATCTCATGGAGAAGATTTTGAGAGTGATGTTAGCAAGGAGAAATTGCTTGGACATCAATCATAATTATCAGGAGCGGATGTAGGATTTTTATTAAGGGGTCAGTAATCAGATTTAGTAGCTTATTAAGTTTACCATTAACTAATCAGATATTAAATAATAATATTAAAATAATATTTTTTATATGTTAAAAATAATAAAAAAATAAAAGTCAAAATAATAAATAATCATAACGATAAAGAAAATTTTCCTCTACGATATTTCATATTTTAAAATTTTTACATAATTCTTTCATTATTCATGATATTAAAAAAAAATTCTCAATGAAAAATAATCAGACAATCCAGGAGGATTAGAAATTTGATCTAGAGAGTCAGATTAATAAAATTGTAACATAAAGCACTATTTTCTAAAATCTAGGAGGTTAGTTGACCCTCCCCTCCCCCCGGTACAAGCTACATCCGCCGTTGATAATTATAGATAAATTAGTTGATAGTTCATTATTGATTAATGCAAGTTCTCTAAATTACCAACATAAATCAATAGATAGATAAACTGTAATATAGCTGATTTCTGGTTGAAAGAGGATTCTTTATGATCTATATTTTCAATTGACATTAAGTGTTGTTTAAATTATATATTATTCATTTTTTTGCACATTTCATGTCATAAAAGACTTGAGCTTACAGCGATACAAATATAAATCAATAGAAATTATTTCAAATAACTTTGTATATTTTAGCGATAATATATGCATAAATGTTACAAAAATTGATATAAAACTCAAATAGACTAACCGAAGTATTTTTTTAATGAATTTGTATTCATTGTTGTTCATAATTCTTATCATAGGGACTTGACTTTGTAAAAATTCTTATAAAAAACAATAAAGACATCATTCAAAATAACTTTAAATATTTGACGATATTATGTGCATATATGAGACATAAAATGATATAAAACTAAAATAGACATGTTATGTGCATAAATGAGAAAATAAAGGCTGAGGTTGCGGCGATAATAATATAAATTAATAGAAGATATCATTTTAAATAACTTTATATATTTCATCATGTTATGTACATAAATGAGATAATAAATTTTATAAAACTCAAATAGACAAACTAAAATATGCTCTTTTTAATGTATTAATGTTAATTTTTGTGCGGATTTTGTGTCATAAAGGTTTGAGTGTACAGTGATACTAATATAAATCACTAGAAGACTTCATTCAATGTGTGTAAATGAGACAATAAATGATATAAACTAAAAATAACTAATTGATGTCTTATTTTAATACATTTTAGTTCATTTTGGTGTCCTATTTGTGTCATAAAGATAAATAAACTAACATAAGTGTTGTTTTAATGCATTTAGATTCATTTTTGTGCCTTATTTGTGTCATAAAGACTTAAACTTACAGCGATATTAAGATAAAATCAATAAAATACATCATTTTAAATAATTTTATATATTTTAATGATATTACATGCGTAAAAGAGATACAAATAATATAAAACTCATAAAGACTAATCGAAGTGTTGTTTTAATAATTTGGATTTATTTTTATGTCATATTCCTGTTATAAAGGCTGATCTTGTAGGATAATAATATAAATCAAATATAAAATATTATTTCAAATAACTTTGTATATGTTGACAATATTATGTGTACAAGTGAGACAATAAATGATATAAAACTCAAATATACAAACTAAAGTGCTCTTTTAATGCATTAGTGTTCATTTCTGTGTGTTTTTCGTATAAATGATTGAATTTACAGTGATAATAATATAAATTATCACACCTCGAATCAAAAGAATAATGCTCGGAATGACAGCTGTCACGTGCACACGAAAACACACGTACTCGTAAGATATAAAATATACATAAGTCATTCACATTGGTCCAGAATGATGAATTTATGGCGGATATTTAAGGCCCTTAGTGTCGGGCCAATTATCCGACAATAAACCCGCCGACACTGATAAAAAGTATAAACAAATTTAACCGACACTAATTTGGAGTTTGGACCATCTGTGTCGGATAAATAAAAGATCAAAACTAATATCCTTGAGTGGTGACGTCACTTGCTGGCCTCAGTGTCGATTAAAGAAGCAAAACACCAGACACAAATTTTGCAAAACTGTGTCGGCTACAAAAAAATGATACAAACATATTCAAGGTGACATCACATGTTAATTTCAATGCCGGTTTTACTGCTCAATAAGCCGACACTAAGATGTCAACTTTACATCGGTTTTATAAAAAAATAATAGAATGGTCTCCACGGGTGACGTCACATGTTAACTTTAGTGCCGTATTTTTATTTTAAAAACCGACACCGCTGTGTATATTTTGTGTCAGTTATAAACAAATGTGATACAATGGTCTTCAAAGTGATATCACGTGCTTATATTAGTACGGGACTACGGGTTATATTTTTCATAAAATCGGCACGAACTTAAATTTTTTTTATCAGTCTTTAATAAAAACGGATACAATGATCATTATCAGTGACATCACATGATTATTTCAATGTCCGTTATCTACTGAAAGACCAATACTAATATCGGCATTTTAGTGTCGATTTTATTCTTAACCGATGCAATATTATTTATAATATCCTAGAATTAAAATAAGTATTAACTTTATTTATTGTAGGTTTGTTTCATAAATAAATTATTTATGAGGTTTAATATGCAAAGTTGTAAAATAATAAAAAAATTAACTCAACTGGGCCAATAATCTTCCAAAGTTCTTGGTCACGTACACCTTGAATTTCTTTTCCTTTAATCAAATTAAAAATAACAATAATAATAAAAGAATGTGCCACCATGGTATATCTTTGAGTGACACGTGGGCTTATATCTATCTCAATCTCCTTCTTTGCGATCAGGGATGGACCATGGGTCAATTGATCCTCTTTAAAAAATAGAGCTTTATAGATTAAAATTTTGTTAATCCGACTTATTTAGATTGTTCGATTATTTTTCATTGAGAAAATATATTTAATATCATAAATAATGAAAAAATTATATAGAAAATTTAAAATATGAAGTCTTTAGAGGAAATTTTTTTTTATAGTTATGATTATTTATTATTTTGACTATTATTTTTATTATTTTTAATATATAAAGATATTATTTTTATAATTTTAATTTAATATCCGATAAATTAATAGATTTAAACCCGACAAACTATTAAAACCGATTACTGATTTCGACTAAAATTATACTTCCGCCACAATTTGCGATCAGATAAGTAAGAAAGAAAACGAAAAAAATAAATAAAAACAGAACAGAAGAAAAGAGCGAAACTGTGTTTATGAAGTGCTCGGTGACTCAGATACGAGTAATTAGGCCCAAATATATATAACACGTTTGTTGAAAGGAATGAAGTCAAGGGATGATTACACGGATCGGAACGATTTGTTGGCATCATCGACATTCTGTCTAATCAGATTTTTTATTTTTATTTTGGTAAATGAAAGAAAAACAAAATGGTAAAATCACTCTGAAGTTGTGCACAAATGGTCTAGACTGAGTTTTAAACTTGGTCTCAGATTTTTTTTTTGTATGCTTGTGTGTTATGTTAAAAACAAAATACGACAGTATATTGTTCTAAACTATTACAATAAGAATTAAAATAAAGTTTTATAAAGCCAAATATAAATATGATAATACATTATTCTAAAATAGTGTCAAACAAATTAAAATATTATAACAACAATTAAAATCCAATTGTTCTGATAATTATAACAATAAAACATAAACACGACATCTTCTAATCTAAATCATATTCTACTGGAAGGAGTTCGGTCTCGAGTTGATAGTCTGTTGATACTCTTTATTTCATCCATAACCATTGGAATGCGTATCTTTCTTCTTTTTTCTTAGTTGATTTTCATTGGATCTGATCTGATGATCGAACCATTGTACATTGACCAATCTCGTTTATTGCCATAACTATGTGTTTACCCCTGAAAGGTCGAAGAAAGAAATACAAGAGAAAAGTCAAGATCGAACCCTAGATATTGATCTTCAAAGCAAACCCTGAGAGCTGAAGCAATACAATCCCTGTGCAATAAGGAATGGTGTCAATGTCAAGCCAGTATTTTGATACAACTAATCACAAGAAATCTCAATG
>CAXKVV010000357.1:0-46404 GCA_964058805.1 Schoenoplectus triqueter
CAATATACAGTTATATACCACTTCACATTTATATCAGTTGGAGGAATCAAATGGATGAGAACACAAATAGTATGTGCACTGATGAAACAGATAATTCCGAACCAGATGACTAGTGGCAGGTAGCGTTAAGATAATGATTGTTAATTTATTGTGAATATCTACTCACCCAAGGAAATTTGTATTCTTCT
This sequence comes from Schoenoplectus triqueter, assembly GCA_964058805.1. Taxonomy (NCBI): domain Eukaryota; kingdom Viridiplantae; phylum Streptophyta; class Magnoliopsida; order Poales; family Cyperaceae; genus Schoenoplectus; species Schoenoplectus triqueter. The sequence continues at coordinate 189 of CAXKVV010000357.1, forward strand.
TTTTTTTTGTCCACTTTAGAGGAAGATAAACCTGGATAAAACATAAAGGAGAAGAAATGAACAATGCAGTAAGCAGATTTCATAGCAATTAGGTGAAGGATGATAATAATTGAATAAGGACATAACATCGAAGAAGTTAAGGCATGAATGATCGGAAATGAGAAGTAGGCATATGGGAGAGCTTACCAGTAAAAGATGCGGAAGCACCAAAAGTTCTATAAGAAGAAGTTGTTGCTCCAAATGAAATTTGCTCGGCATTAACTAAATAAATATAGGGACCATGTGGTATAACAAGTTATTTGGATTGGATGATGAGAAAGAGTCCTACTTGATATTATTGGTCAAATAGTTTGTTGGTTACCTTTGACCTTGTGATCAGTTGGATTTGGCGTCCTCCTATTACAGAAGTCGGCATGGTTCTGAGAAGAGAAAAGAAGAGGAGAAGAGAAGAGAAGAGCCATGAATAAACTTATCAATAAATTAATTAAATTAATTATAAGATGTGCAAAGTAAAAGAAGGAGAACCTTGGCAGTTTTAATGTGCAGAAGCAAGTCGGTGTCCATGGGCTCCTCCTTGATGTGGGACGCTTCTCTGAAATACAATTTAGACGCATCTTGATTTGATTTGTTGGAGGAAGGAAAAGAAGAAAATAAATACATACTGCAATGCGATTTCATAAAGTATGATAAAGGGTAGAAATTAAAACATTTTGGGGGGCATAGGCTTCTTCTGAGTGGGTCTTTTGGGCGCGAATTTCATCTGCCAGGAAGCAGAGAAGAGGAGCATTAGAAGAATTGAATTGAATTGAATTAAAGAAGAGCAGTAAGTAGATACCTTGCTAATAGAGGGGGTGGGTTTGGTATCATCGGATTCCTTCTTCATCCTCCTCGATTCAAGTCGAGTCAAGAGGTGGTGGTGAGAGAAAGCGAGAGCGAGAGAGAGAGGCGGCGGTGATGGGCTTCTAGCGAGGAGAGGAGAGGAGAGGAGAGGTAATGGGCTTCTAGCAGCGGTCTGATCAGAAGGAGAGGAGCGCCAGGTCGGTAATTTGTGGCTGCCCGTTCTGCCCAGATAATTTTTTATTGCTAGGGTTCTAAATATATCTCTATTATGGCTAAGTATAGTACGGAATGATACGATCTGAGAGCGGCACCATATGGTTGTCAGATATGGTACGGTACGATATGGTTTTGGATCCGTACTATAATTGTATTGTGTCTGCTTTTTTAATAAATTACTACGGTACGATAAGTAATAGTATAGAATCTAGATACGGCACGAAAGTATGACACGACATGAAATAAAAATACCGCACGACACAACAGGAGTTGAGCATTTTGCAATTTTAACATTAAGTTAAGGACATGTTCCCAAATTTTAGCATCAATGTGATATTTTTGTTGTTCTGGTATCCATAATAGCTTCTGAATCATATTTTAGCACAAGTAACAATGATCTAACTAACAAAATAATGACATTCGATGAGAAAATATTTCAGCCTCTGATTTGTTGAACGATTGAGATAATGTAGAAAGTAGAATTCAAAATAAGTCGTGATTATACTCAATTGATTGAAAAAGAAGTTACCACTGTATCAAGTTTTGTCTCAAGTGAAAAGATCTTAGGGATGAACTAGCACTGTGAGGAAGAAGATTCATTTGCGACATACTTAAATCCATATATATACAACTGTGAAGGATATAATTATATATTATTAAGAAATATTTATCATGATTAAGTCACATTATATTACATAAATATGAATATGATTAGACACAACATGATTAGACATGACACAATTAAGGATGACACGATAGACACGGTGCATCTTATCTGTGTCATACCATAATCGTATCATGCCGTCCTTCTAACAATTTGAGACACAACACAACACGGCATGAAAAAATAAAAAGATAAAAAATACACGACACTGCACAACATAAATTTAGAACACTACTTATAACCTTCAAATAAAGGCAGTTTCCCTCATATATATATATATATATATAGAGTGAGGCTATGGTGCTTCGCGAAGCACAAAACCTCCCGTACTTCGCGTCCGTATCTCGAATTTGAAAGTTCATACACCCGATCCAAACCGTTGAACATGATCTTCATATTGAACTATCTTTGGAGATCAAAATTTATATTTTTTTGATTTTTTTGCTATTTTTTAGATGGGTACAAAATCGCTAGTTTTGGATGGTGCAGAAATCGTTAGATCAGCAAATTTTATACTCATTTAAAAAATAGCAAAAAAATTCAAAAAAATATAAAATTTGATCTCCAAAGATATTTCAATATGAAGATCATGTTCAACGGTTTGGATCGAGCGTATGAACTTTCAAATTCGAGATACGGATGCGAAGCACGGGAGGTTTTGTGCTTCGCGAAGCACCATAGCCTCACTCTCTCTATATATATATATATATTTCTATATATATTTCTGCACATCTATTTATACTTTTATGCTTATATATACTATCAAAATAAATATTCAGTTGAGATTAATTGATTTTATAAAAAATGATAGTTTAGATTTTAATCAAATCTATTTTTCTTCTTTGTTTTGTTTGTTATTTTCTATCATATATTTATAGGAGGTCTAAAAATAAAAAAAATTATATCAAATAAATTAAACATAAATTATTATAAAATTTTATTATACAAAAGAAAATAATTCTATTTAAAAATTTAAGGATCTTTGTAATTGATTTAGATATAAATTATAACTATGTAAAATATATCATTCATTTAGAATAAAATTAGTGCTAGATACAAATATTTTTAAAATTAAGAGCACAATGGATAAATTTTGTACTACTTATACTATAATATTTATATATGTATTGGACATGTTTATTGGTGTTTAGTATTTTTAATGTTGAAATGTCCTTAATCGAATAGTACAAATTAATGTTTTCAAAAACTAGCGGTTCAAATTTTAGTCAATAATATTTTTTCTCTCCATTTATTTGCGATTTTTATTATGCATATAAGAGGTCTAAAAAGAACTTGTTCATCAAATAGATTAACAATCAACTATTATTATTTAAAAAAAACAAACTATCCAATATAGTCTTATTAATGCATTTAAATAATGTTGTTAATGAAAAAACTTTTCTATTTTCATTTTTATTATTTTATTTTATTTTATTTTATATTATTTTTGTGTGTAGCATCAAGTTCATCTCAAATTCTGAAACAATTCTTCTTTGCCCTAAAATTATATTTTTTTTGTAATTATTATAGTACAACACATTCAAAAATTATATTATATTAACAGATTTGTAGTATCATATTTCTTTAATTCAAAGTAAATTAAAATTGATATAAGAAATAAAAAATATTCTGCTGCAATGTTCAGCATTTTTGTGTCTGATATTTTTACTTCTCTTGACAGAACATTTTTCTTGAATAAATTGTGTTTGTTAGGACAATGATATTTATAGAAATTTAGTTGTTCTAAAAAAATTTATTATTAAAAAATATTTTCAACGTATGTATTTTTATGATCATATTTTATTAGATTAATAAAATTACTATTTTCGAAGGAACATAAGAGTTGATTTTATATAATACACTATTCTTTAAATATAAATTAGTTGTACTACCGTAGAATTTTATTTTTTATTACTCGTTATTAAATTAAAATTTTGCTTATATTTTTATTAAATTAGAAGGTATTTGTATATCTATATTATTTTAGAAAGCATGTAATGAATATATTCATCATTTTTATTGTATAAAGCATGTAATGAATATGTTCATCCTTTTCATTTTATCCAGATGTGAAACGTCTGAAATATCGCTCTCACCTCGCCCAGGTGGAACAGATTACAAATAGGATAAAATCGATGGAGGAGATTGACCTATCGATGGAAAAAGAACTCGTCAATTACACATTGCAGTCCTATTTTCGTACTTATTTCTTGTCTAAATGATGTTATGTTTTTTCACTAATGTTATCGAGCTCTTAGTAAGTTTTCTGTAAAATAGTGGAACTCGCCAATTAGACGAGCATAGAGAATGTTATTAACTTATTATATATGGTTGCAAGTAGTAGATGTCTGAAAAGATATATATAGCTTCTATTTATGAGAAGAGGAAATTTTTATTCCCCCCGTGTCAGTCCTCATCTCCGTCTCCCGGGCTCAAAACCCATCTAAATTTTTTATGCACGTGACTTGGCCATCAGTTCTTTCTTCTCCATTCACATCCAGTTTACATTTTTCTCTCTGTTACCATTCAAACACTTCGAAAGCAACTTCAATCTCTCTTTACCCTAGCAGCAATCTCTCTTACTCTCTCTCTCTTTTGGAAAATAGATTCGATTTTAGATCACACAAGCGGCTCAGTCGTTACTTCTTAGAACTCCCTCACTTAACTTCTTATCTCCACCATTTTGATTTGAATTAACCATGAATTTATCTCGGATTGTTAGTGGAAATGTCAGACGACTCGACCAATTTTGTTCCAAACCTGTTTACTCTCATCTCCAACTTTGATGCCATCTCTTGAGTGAGGAAAGCAGAGAGAATCTTCAGTACTATCTCCGCAACTCGAGAGTTCTAGAAGAAGTGGTCAGATCTAGATGTCAGCCAGAACAGGTTTATCGCTCTATGTGTTGGATTACTGATTTTCCTTACTACTATATTGCTATATTATTCGTCATCCAATGATTTGAGTTTCAAGTTAAATAAGATAATTAGTAATTCAGCCTATTGATTAGTAAGAAATAATCGACTATGTTGGAGTAGTTAAGTTTGTTTTTAGGTACATGAACAAGAAGCAAAAGGCTGCCTTATCCTTCTCTCTGTGTACTTCTGCCTAGAATACGGATGCATAAGTCATCAGTGCTTGCTCAAGTCAATATTTTTCTATATAGACTATCCATGTCATCTCCACTTGTCTAGTTGCAGTTATTTAAGTTAACAGGATGGCTCAGATGGCTACAAGAATAAGGGATGATAATAGTTTGAATTAGTACACAGAACAAAGAAATTAATGAACTTGTCTTTATGTCATTGTTGTCACATATACTACATGTTAAGTATTATACAAATTATATTATTCATCATCACAAGCATTTATGTTGTTTGTATCAGCTTATTATAATTAATTTTAGTAACTTCCTTCTGCCAGACATATTTCATCTGTTTGGTTTTTAAACTTTTCTTATTTAAAGTATTTGTTTTATTCAAAGCAGATATTTGAATTTAGCTTTGCAAGTGTTGAATGTTATGATACTAGGTTAGGTAATTCTTTGAGTTTGGAATTATTACAAATTATTTATCTGTTGATTTTATCCACAAATGCAAGATATTTTATGGGTCAGGTGGACCGTATACATTATTTTCGAGACGAGATGCGAGTCGAGCCATGGATAAGATGTCTTTTGAACTACAGGATCTAACAAGTGACATCTCGAGCCTCAGCCCTTTCGAGCTTGATGCGCTACAAAATTGGGAGTACAAATTTATTAACAAGTATGTTACGATGGGTACCATTAAGAAACCTTAGGTGGTGTCATAAGGGGTTGTTGTTGTTGGCCCGAACACTACTAAGAGTGCTCCAGAGAGCCATTCAGATGTGGCAAAAATAGTACCTAAGATAGGGTGAAGCGAAGGAGGATACTAGTTCGGCGGGAAAAGATGATGATGTTAAGGAAAGTAGGCCTGATGATGGGGCAAAAAAGGAATAATTAATGGAAAAAGGTTTTCTAGATCGAGTCATGCATGGAGCTTATTGTAGCTGTTTATTTAGGTAATTATTTGATTGCTAGATGATGTATGAGGTGACTCTTATATTTGAAATATCTTGACATATTAGGTGTTGTCTGATAATAATTAACTTCCTCGTAATAAAAGCTCCATATCTCAATATCAAATTAAATGAGGAATGATGCAAGGGCAAATTATATCACGATAATAGATTGGTTTTGAGATATAAAGGAAACATTGTTTGTTTCTAAAGTACCTCTAACTTTTGTTATTTCTATTAGTTAGGTAAACTGCTCAGCACTTCGCACTTCTGCAGAAAAGAAACTGAGTCAAGCAGAATAATTCATGAGAAACAATATTTATTGGTGCTTAAGAAAAGGAGATGATTTTCAAGTTAATTTATATATTATTTTACTTTAAGATGTCATGTCATTACCAATGCAGATTTTAGGAAGCAATTTAGACTTGGTATCTGGAGAGAAAGAGGCATGGTTTGAGGAAACTGTTAAGTAGATTGATAAGAATAGTTAAATCCTTATGTCTTCAGTTTTCATCTCAATACACTATTTCTAATTATGAGATTTACTGATTGCCAAAAAGATTATTTGTTCCTGAAATTATTGAACGCAAGGAACAACTTGAGAAATATACATCTAATTTTGGTGGAATAGGAACCCATATTATAAAGATTTAATTAAAAGGGGTTTGATTATATATTAGTAGGTTCACCTTATTTTTTAATAGATTTTAAAATACTAGTTATTTTTATGAAGTCATATATAGATGGAAGAATTTACAAATTAAGGCATCCATGCAAGAACTAAAGGAGACTCAGATTCATTGGCATGGCATTAATTGTTAGGGTTTTGCTTTTGAATTTTAAGATATCTCTATATTGTATTTCTCTCTTGTTCCCTTATTTTACTGGTTTGACATAATTAGCAATTGATTTAAGAAGTTTGGGCCATTATGTACAAAACCCATCAAATCAAACTGAACTACTCAAATTTTGTGTCAATTTTAATTGCAGATTTAGTTCACATTGTAAAGTATTTGGATGAAATTATTTTTAACATTTTATAATTTCTCATACAAGTTTAAATTGTTGGTTGCATGGTTTGGGCCAATATTTTTTCATTTGGAATGGCTGAATGTAAATTTTATTTACTTTTAATTTACTTTTTTTGTAGTATGTTATCAAGAAAGATCGTACGGTGTTAGCATACAAACTTCTTAGTGATGCTAACAATATGAAGAAGAAGCTACTTCAATAGTCAAAGCTTTTACCGTTGAATACATTTCTTTCTGTTTTCAGTCGTTATTTAGATTATATTTTGAAAGCCTCTGTGGTTTGCATTCTTCTCATTGGCTACTTGATCTCAAGTAGTTTCATTTGCATTGTTTAGTATAATGAATTCTATATTGATACGATTTGTGTGGATATAACTAATGCTGGTTTTATTACTTATTTTGAATTGATTTTCTCATTGTATTTATTATGTTACTGGTAAGCACCCAATTGTCACTATAATTCCTTATAAAATATAAACGTTAGATAGCTAATTATGAATACCAACATTAGATTTATATATACATATATATTAACAGGTGTTACTTAGAAAGATAAACACCAAAATTTTTATTCTAAACGCCAAATTTTCAATTATGTACATCTATAATAAAAATATAAAAACAAGCATATATACGCTTTATTTAGAAGTATAAATGTTTAATTTTTAATTATGAGCACTGATATTAGAAATACAAACACACAAGTATTTATAAGCATTACTTAGAAATATAAATAATATATCACAAATTATAAATACCATCGTCAAATATATATACATCTTATTTCCAATTATGAACACCGTTGTCAGAAATATAAACACAAACATATATAAGCATTATTTAAAAAATATAAATATCTAGTTTTCAATTATTAACATCGATGTCAAAAAATTGAACACTACATCGTCAATTATAAATAGCGACGTCAAATATATAAACACATGATTTCCAATTATAAACAATATTGTCATAAATATAAACACAAGTTTAAATAGGCGTTACTTAGAAATATAAACAAATAATTTTCAATTATGAACACCACCATTAAAAATATAAACATACAAATATTTATAAGCATCACTTAGAAATATAAATATCACACTGTCAATTATAAATACCAACATAAAAAATATAAACACACTATAGCATATATTGAAATTACTTAAAAATGTAAACACCAATAATATAAATAAAAACATCATCGTCAGAAATATAAACACAAGCATATATAGGCATTACATAGAAATATAAATATATAATTTGTAATTATTAGCATCGACGTCATAAATATGAACACCACATCGTCAATTATAAACAACAATGTCAGATATATAAACACATGATTTTTAATTATGAACACTACTATCAGAAATATAAGCACAAATTTATATAGACATTACTTAGAAATATAAATACCTGATTTTCAAGTATGAACACCACCATTAGAAATATAAACACATAAGTATCTATAAGCATTACTTAGAAATATAAATACCAGATCGTTAATTATAAATATCGACATCAAAAAATATTAACACACAAACATACATTGAAATTACTTAAAAAATATAAACACCGGAAATATAAATAAAAACATTTTAGTCCATACATATAAACATGGGCGGATGCAGGATTTTAGTCGGGGGGGGAGGAGGGAGGGGGGGCAAATATCGGATTGTAATAGCTTATCGGGTTTAAATCCATTAACTAATCGGGTACTAAATAAAAAATAATAATTTAATATATATTCTTACCTAATAAAAAATTTATTAGAATAATAGCATTTTATATATTAAAAATAATAATAAAATAAAGCTCAAAGTAATAGATAATCAAATTGATGAAGAAAATTTTGGTCTATAAAACTTTATATTTTGATATCTCTGCATAATTATTTCATTATACATGATATTAAATATTTTTTTCTCAATAAAATTAATCAGACAATCTAGGAGGGCAAAAAAAATTTCCAGGGGGGAGGCAAACTACCGAAAGTATTACCGAAAAGCACTGGCCCCCCTGGGCTACTGTGCATCTGCCCCTACATATAAATATTTTAGTTAATTAAATCATATACTGCGTGCCATTACAGTTGTCACCTGGGTGACTATTAACTAGTAGTTAATCACTTCCTTCCTCTCCAAGACTTACTACCGACTTGCCATTTTCGGAAAATTCTGTTAGAGGACGGGAGCGGGGGACAGAAGCCCGGGTACTATTAGCAGGACCCCTATGAGAATATATATATATATTATTTTTTTGCGTCCGCTTCTATTTACATCTCTCTCCTACTAGTGTATTAAAATCGGGACGGGTCGGGTCGGGTCGGGATGGGTTATGGCGGGTCGACGGGTTTTGACGGGACGGGTCAACGGGTTACGGCGGGGCGGGTTAGCACGAGTCTAATTCGGGGGGTTTGGCCGCGACCCATCCTAGACCCGTCGGGTTATTTGGTATTTTTTGCTGGATCTGGCCTGATGACCGGACCATTGTAAATTGGCCAATCTCGTTTATTATCATAACTACGCCAATGACCAAACCATGTGTTAATGTAGTACTGTACTGGGTGTGCTATATAATAGCATGATGCTGGGACCGAGTTTAAAACTCGGTTCCAGGTGTACTGGGCCGAGTTTAAAACTCGATCTAGACACCTGTAATTTTCAAATATACTGCGTGTGTTTATTTTAATTTTTGTTGTAATATTTTAGATCAATCTACTGACTGTTGTGTTTTATTTTTAATATAACACACAAACGTAAAAAAAAATTACCTGGACCCGAGTTTGAAACTCGGGTCCGGGTAATTTTTTTTCATTTCTGTGTAAAAAAAAAAAGAAAAAAACCAAACCCGAGTTTCAAACTCGGGTCTAGCTATTTATGCAAAAGCGAGGAGAGAGATGGCGAGTTTGTTATATTTATTTGTTTTATTTACTAAATAAAAAAATCTACAGACATCTGCCAAATTTCTAAGAGTTAGAAATAGAAAGTTTAAAATATTTCCAAAAAAAAAACTCTATTGAAAGAAAATTTTAAATATTATTTAAAATGTATACTACTAATAATAATACAATTAAGCCCATGATATTGATACCTGAATGGAATTGTGGGCCATATTACAAATGGGGTTGGGGCTTTATTTCTATTTAGCTTTGCCGTGGTATCTATCTGCCCCTCAATATGAATCATGACCCTCATCACTCTCTCTCTCTCTCTGTAAATGCGGATAGTTTTGTATATGCATACATTGCCATTTCTGTAAATTTTAATGACATTGATTGCAACAGATGCCATGCCCTTTGGAATAAAAAAAAAAGTTAAAAAGTTGGATACATCGACAATTTAATTGTATTATCTTCTCTGTTTTCTCAAAACAAAAACAAAAAAGTAATATATGAAAACCCTTTTCATATATTAGTTGGATTGCGCCTGCATCAACAAAATCACATATTTGGAGCTAGCAGACATGCTTCTAATAACAAGGCAATGATACTGGGAATCAAAAGTAGGCAAGTTATTGTGTAGTCGAGTCGAGTCGAGTCTAGCACCACAACACTTAATTATGCAATGTACAGATAGCAATCAATTAAAACAGTAGCTGGCATTCAGAGAGGCGACAAGGGTCAGTATGCCGGTGCCTTCTCCGGGCCCATCATCAGCCGCACGCTTGCTGGCTTCTCGAAGGACGACGATGGGTAAGAATGCAGAAAATCATCAAATCCCACTTGCTCCTCCTCGTATTCCCCGGAAGGTGGGCCACCCAGCTCGGGCAAATCTGACAAATCAGCTGTCTCTAGATACCTGAATGTATGCATGTATATGAAAAGAATGAAAGATTCAACTCATCACTCAATCAGGTTTGGTTAATTGTATTTATGAAAAGCTGCGAACATTTCATCTGACACCTACCTCACCACCTCCCGTGCAGTGGGCCGCAAAGCCGCCACCTGGTGGGAGCACATCAACCCGACCCGCACTGCTGTCTGAGCTTCCTCTCTGTTAAATTCCCCCTCCAGCCTGTAATCGACCACATCCATCCACTTTCCCTGGGCCCACCTCTCCCACACCCAATCCACCAGCACCATCTCCTCTGGCATTGCCTTCATCTCGATCGGTCTCCTCCCACACACCACCTCCAGAATCAATGCACCAAATGCGAATACATCACACCCTGTGGTCGCTCGCCCGGTACGTGTCAGCTCTGGTGCAAGATAGCCCAGCGTACCAACTACACGAGTTGTGCTTGGGTTAGCCCCATGCTCGTACAATTTTGCAAGGCCGAAATCTCCCAATCGGCCATTGAATTCAGAGTCCAGTAACACATTGCTAGCTTTTATGTCACGGTGCAAAACGACATGGTCCCACTCTTCATGGAGGTAGAGGAGAGCTGAGGCAACACCACGAAGGATCCGAATCCTCAGTGGCCATGACAGAGAGAGCAGTCCAGTGGCTGCTTGTCCAACTGTAGCCTCTGGAGCATATAAATACTTGTCCAAACTACCATTTGGCATGTATTCATACACCAAAATTAGATCGCCACGTCGTCGGCACCAGCCCTGTTAGATGAGATCCAAGAATTCAAGATTAACATCGGTAATGATTGCATGTGATATATTTGGAGGATTTGTTATTTTGAAGTACGAAAAAGAACTAGAAGAGTGAACAGTTGTTTGTTAAATGTTTCAGTTTAAGTTCTTGTTAAAAATTTTAATTTTGTTAAGTAATATCATTATATTATAGCTTGAATCATGTACAGTTTGAGAAAACAAATTAATGTAAGCTAGCACCTAAGTATGAGTATGACTATATTTAATCATCCTTGAATTTAAACGGTCTAATAAATTTTCTGACGGTTGTATATGCTGACATTATACAAGTCATCATAGCGAGCCATACCAGTAACTGTACCAAGTTGCGATGCCGAAGCCTGCCGATGGTGGCAATCTCGGCCACAAACTCTTGTAAACCTTGTCTGGACTCATTTGACACACGCTTAATGGCAACCTCAGCTCCTGACCCGGGCAGAACCCCTCTGTACACCTTCCCAAAACCACCAGAACCTAACAATTCCCTGTCCCTGAAACCCTTGGCAGCTCGTTTCACTTCAGAGTAGCAGAACCTGTGGGGACCGCACAGTTTTTCCCACGACTCAATCACATCGGCATTTCTGATCTTGTAAAACAAGTAACCGGCTATGGAGGACATGAGGACGAGCACAACAAAGGTCGAGAATGTCGTTGCAAGAATTAAGGTAGTGTTCTTTTTGCTTGGTTGGGGCAGAGAAGGCAGCAAAGAGAGATCGAGAGATTGAACAACTCCGTTCATTTTGAAATTCCAACCCATCAAATAGTGAGAACTTGCCAACAAACCGGTAGAAGCTGAGAAGCCGACATACATGGTTTCTTGTAAAATTGGTGAGAGATCCACTTTGAATGATATCAAGGGGGTTTGGGGTTTTGCTGAAAATGGAGATATGGTGACATTCAACACATTGTTAGCCCCGTCATAGTCGACCCAAGCTTGGATCATATCACCACTTTTTAAACTAACATTGACGGCTTGTACTCCATTTGCACTGCTGCCATAATAGGATGCAACAGCAGATCTATTTGAAACCAAGCTGTTGATATCGACCCCGACATGGTTGTCATTTATATCTCCGAATTCAAAATCTTGCACTGTGTCGAATTCGATGGCCAGCAAATGATTGGTGAGGTTGCCTACATCGGAGGCATTCAAAAGCCCGAGATACTGGCTGGGCAAAGCCCCGGGGAGATCTTTAGAAGGGGAGACGACGAAGGATAGGCCGTGACCACCGAGTTTGGGGTACTCTGGCACGATGGCGAATGCGAAAGCCGTGGAGAAGGAGAAGACGGTGGCAGCAGAGGATTTCTTGAATTGAAAGGGGACGGGGTAGAAGGCATGACCGATGAGGCGGCTGGTGTCATTGGTCAGTCTGAGGATGCCGGATTGTTCGACATGGGAGACGCCGCCGAGAGAGAGGTTGTGAGCGGAGGAGGCGGAGAATCCACTGGGGAAGGAGAATTGTTGTTGGGAGGAGGGAGAGGGAAAGAGGGAGAGGAGGAGGAGGAGGAGGAGGAGGGCCATTGCATTTCATATGGGATTGTTGGTTTGCTCTTACCAGGTAACTGCATGCTTCATTTGTGAATTCTGATTCTAATTCCAATTCCAATTCCAATTCCAATTCCAATTCTAATCCTCAGAGCCGCAGTTTACTTCAGTCAGTGGGATAAAAAGGCGGTTCAAAGTTCAGACTGGAAATTTGGAATCGGTCAAAAAAAGAGGCAAAAGTAGTTCGGATTTTTTTGATAAATAAAATAAAATAGAGAAATGATATCAGTACTTTTTTTTGTCTTATTAGTTTTATCGAGTTTGAAATTCAGTCTTAGATATCGGATTAAATTTCAAACTTGGTCTCAGATTTTTTTTTTTTACATTTGCTTATTTATTTATAGTTAAAAATCAGCACGAAGCATGGATCGAGTTTTAAACTCAGTCTCAGATAATTTATTTATATATTACCTAAGCTTTTAAAAAATATTTAACGGCTCTTAACGGTGAGGTGAGCATTAACGGTTAACGGTTTTACATAGCTGTTAAATTAAAAAATGGTCAATCACTTTTTATCTGCTAATTCCTATTTAAAAAAAAAGCTAAGAAATACATTCTCATATTATTAGTACTTAATAATTAATTAAATTAAGTAAAAATAATAATTATGATATTAATTAAGTACTTAAAAGTTAATTTTTTTATATTATACTAAACTATTATATAATGAATTTGCTTTATATTTTTTATTAGAGTATTAATATACATTCAAAAAATAGAAAGGAAATAAAAATATATAGTCACTAATTATTAAGATTTGAAATAAAAAAAATTCAGTTGTTAAATGTGTTTTTTTTTCAAAAAAAAATCACGATTTTAACAGGTTTAACATGAGATAAAACGGTTAAATCACATAAAACTCGTTAAATCCGTTTTTTTCTTAAAAACTTAACGCCAGAGTCTGTCAAAACCATTAAAACGGTTAAAACTTTCCCTTTTTTAAAAGCCTTATATTACCACACACCCAACAATCTTCTTGTTCTTCTTTTTTTCTCCATCATTTCTTCAAAATTATCATTATTACTGTTGTAAGAGCTTCCAACTGAAGTGTGTCTTTCGACACATTCAATCCAAATCTGTATTTAACACTCTCTTCTCATCTATATTATATATGTTTATTTCTATCTGGACTATTAATTTTTTGCTATAAAATTAAATTACACTAACAATAAGATTTATCGTTCATATTATAGAGACAACTATGTTGCTGATCAATATGCATCACGATGTCAAATTCTGAATACTTCAACTGACGCAGGTTATGATATTCGTGTTGCATGCACATTTTCTGTCGATGAAATATCATTCATGATTTGAAGAGACCGATTCATGTTGGTTTAAAACTACTCCCTAGTCATTTTAATATCATCATTAGTGCACGAATCAACATTGTGCAACCAGGTTTGATTTGTTTTTTATAGTTTATGTAGGGTAGTTTCTGACAAAGTTTAGGAAATGATTAAAACAACGGCTCTCTACCAAATACTCGGTATAAAACACTAGAGCAAAAATAATAATTATGATATTAATTAAGTACTCAAAAGATTATGAAAATGATAAAATATCGCGGTGATAAGAGGAGAACTATGATGTTATATCACTGGATTGGGGTATAAATAACTATAATATTTATAATAAAAATGGACTTATTGAAACGATAATATTCTATAGTTATATAATTTTTATTTAAATTTAAAATTTAAGCAATAATTTTTAATTTTTATTTCAAATAATAGGGACAAAGGGGTGAAATAAAATATGAGTTTGAATTAGCTATGATGGAAATAAGTAATCATTGATGCCAAAAACTGCAATTGACAGGTATTTTATGCGATCACTTGTTTGTCGTTTGTTCGTTCAGAAGGCTGAATTACACTCAGTACGTTTATCCATATTATAGCATTCAGTATTATATTAACACATGGTTTTATAATTGGCGTAGTTATGGCAACAAACGAGATTGACCAATGTACAACGGTCAGATCATCATACCAGATCGAGCAAAAATCAACAAATGAAGAAGAAATAAGATACATTCTAATAGTTATGGATGAAATAGAGGGTCATATCAAAAGACTTCCAACTCGAGGCCAAGAACGTTCAAACAGAACATGATTTGTATTTAATGATGTAATGTTTATGTTTTATTATTAGAATTGCCAGAATTATTTGATTTTAAGTGTTATTGTAATATTTTAATTTTTTTTGATGTCATTTGAGAATAATCTGTTGTAGTATTTGTGTTGCACATTATATTCTTGGTTCATGTTTCATATTTGATTTTGGCTACAAATAAATAATTAAATGTTAAAAAAAATTATCTGAAATCGAGTTTAAAACTTGGTTCATGCTTCGTGCTGGTTTTTAACTATAAATAAATAAATAAATATAAAAAATTATCTGAGACTGAGTTTAAAATTCAGTCCTAGCACCTGGGACCGAGTTTTAAACTCGATCCGGACTATTAACGCAAAAAAAAAATAGAGTACTCAAACATTTTCCTATTTTTTAATTTTATTGATCAAAAAAGAATCTGGCCAGCTTTTCATTTTGTAAGCTTATGTAGATATATGTTTAGTCTCTAGAGTAACAAGTCTACAACTGTTTATGATTTATGAAGCTTATGTAGATAATTATGCTCATATCATAATTTGCTAATATTACTCTCAATTTTTAACCATACATATATTACTGTATATTAGATATTCACTCCTCAAGTCTTATGTATAGCTACCAAGCAAGACAAATTAAATTAATATTCCCACGCACACGAAGTTAATTATTTGTTAATGAGGCCTATATAAGAAGGTCCGGACTGAGTCTCTTAACTCTAAATAAATTATAAATGAAGTAATTAACAGAACTGTTTTGATTTGAACTAGGCACAACATGCTAGCTTGCTCATCAGAAAGTTTCTTTCTTATGTGGACCATGTTCTCCACAATCAATCAATCAATCAATTAAAGTGGACTCGGAGTCTCCGTCGACGACACCACGAAAATTAAAGTGGGAACATTCGTTTTTTTTTTAATTTTAATTTCGACAAACATTTCAAAATTCTGAAATTTTTGACAAATTATTCCGAGTGTTAATTTATGTAATATTCAATATTTTAGAGTATGAAATGATGTCTATATTTTAATTTTTAAAATAATTATGGTATGAAAATTTTTAATTCTCAGAAATTTATTAATTACTTTAAAAATTGTTGAAACGAAATTAAATGCTGATAATAAAAAAACTTTATCATTTCATTTTTGTCAGTTTTATTTTTCATTAAGATTGAATATTAGATTAGCAAATTACAATTTTAGGCGCAATTTATCTTAAATTACATAGTTCAGGAGTGTATGTCTAAATTAAAAATTTGAAGGTTCAATTTATCAAAATCTGAAAGTTTGCGATTGCCTTGAGTAGTGCACTAGATGCGCAATCCAAGAATTAGCTTATATAAAAGTATATTAATTATTAAAATTATATTATGGCGTCTTTATAGTTCAAACTTGTAGGGAAAAAAGAAATATAATGTTAATTCTCTACTCAAAAACCAAAATGAAAATTAAGTTGAATTAAAAAAATAATGACGAGCTGTTGTAATTGACGCTCTTTGAAATAATAAAAGAATGATGAGTAGTTGTTAAGTTGAGTTGGGTTGGGTGGGAACAATTCAACGGGAGGGGCCCAGTGAGAACAATTTGTCAAACAAATGGGCCTCATTATTAGCTTCAAAAATAATGCATCATATTCAACAGCCACGATTTAACTGAATTTGTCCACTACTATTCCGTTTTTCTCTTCACTTTATTTTTTATTTTTTATTTTTTTAACCATGCATATGCATTAATGAAAAATATAAAAAAAATTCTCCATCAAATAAATAAATAAGCAATTATTTTTAACTTTTTTAAAAAGAAACTATCTACTGTACACAATTTTATTTTAAAAATTACTATACTTTATAAATTATATTTTATTAAATAATAAATTAGTTCTACCTATAAGTTTAAGAATTTTTATAATTGAAATAGACATATGAGTAAAATATATTATTTATTTATAATAAAATTAATGTAAGATATAAATACTTTCAAAATTAAGAGAGTCCATACGTGCAAACGGATTCCGTTTTAGTATATAGAAACACAGACACACAAAAAAAAGCCTAAAAGAATGTTTCCAAACTATCATATAAATTAATTAGTTTTGTATATATGGAGTTAGGCCTTTTTCCAGAAATGGATTTAGGCTGAAGGATTAACTACTTAATTCTGGGTACTGAAACTTAAAAAAAAATGTTAATTTTAAATTCTCCAACCAACAGTTATGGATACATTAGAAAGTTACGATAATTAAGCAATTTAAATTAAAGAAAAATCGTATTGAATTACTGGCATGGGAATGATCAAGAAAATACAGACATAATTGTACAAGATGCACCGCGGTTGAATATTATATCTGTGTGTGTGTATATAATGAAAATTAATTCATTAATTCCCTAATATAATGAAAGCATAATTGAAAAAGGGTACATTGAATTAAACAAGTTAAATGCACACACCACGCGCACTCTTAATTATAAATTAATTATGATATATATGCGCAACTTCCATCATCACTCCTAGCCGTGGGATCGAAGTTTGCGGCCTGTGGGTCGGTGCAGCCCGCCGGTACCGGTACTTGCACTTGCTGGGCTGCCTTTCCTGCATGCGTGGGATCAAATGAAATGAAATGAAAATTAATTAATGCATGGCATGAGGATTAATGAGGACTTAGAATTAAGTGATGAATAACTAATTAATATTGTCAGGAAATTTTAACTATTATTAATTAATTAGTTATTCAAACCTCCCATCAGGTCAGGCTAGCTAGGGATCTAACCGTAGAAAGAACCGGTCTTCAGGGCGTCCTGGTTGGCATCGCCGAGGGCGGCCTCGCTCATGTATTTGTCGGCCAGCTGCACACGCTTCACATTGTCCTGCTCCTTCACCAACATCTGCCCATACCCCAGCAGCATCTCGATGGTCATCGGCGGCTGATCGAACGTGGGCGGGCCTTCCAGTGAGTTCACCAGCTTCTTCCCCATGTTCTCCACACCGATATCCGCAATCCACTTCCGCACCTCATCATCGTACACTCTGGCCCTCAGAGCACCGAAGAAATCTACATACATACATATGTATATACATATATACATGTTTCAATATATTTAATTAATCAACCAATACCCTACATATATATAAATTAATCAAGTAATCAGCTGGCTACCGATGGATTGTCCTGGGAAGGCATCGACAAGCTTGACGATGTCCTCTTTTGCTACTCCGTCAGTCCTGAAGATTCCGGTGCAGACACCAATGCGGTCCTCACGGGTGGGGGCCCAGTAGAACTTCTCCATACGCCCGTCACGGATGAGCGGCGCGTAGAGGGTGGAGAAGTCATTCCCCGTGACGATGATGGGCACACGTGGGTTCTCCTGCTTGTTGTACATGCCCGGCAGCTGTACGTTGGTGGGGTTGTCGGCGATGTTCATCAGGGTTGCATTAACCATCTGGTTGTTGACAGTGTACTGGGTGGTCCCGCCCATGCGCCCTGCACCGGCATCGAGATCATTGATGAAGAGGGCGCACATCTTACCCTTCTTGATTATGTCAGCTGCCTCACGGTACCGTTGCCTGATGAGCTTCGCGGGCTCACCAGCATTCCCGCTCTCGAGCTCTCCAGCGCTCATCATGATCGGGCTGTAGCGCACCAATTAATTAAACACAAGCAATGAGATAATTAACTGAGCATTTTTCTAATTAAAATATTAATTTTATGTCGCTGGAACTGGAACTCTATGCATTGCAGACTTTTCCCTTAGTTTTACATTTTTACTAGCTTAGCCGTATAGTGGCCGAGTAAATATATATATACATATCTCTCTCTCTCTCTCTCTATATATATATATATATATATATGATAATTCCATCACTTCACTTCACTTTACAAATGAGGATATTTGTAATTATTAATTAATAATTTATTAGTTAGTTATGTTATGTTGTTTAATTCGGGTTGCTTGTAGCTAGCTAGATAGCAGCCTGCTCTACATATCCAATAAACCGTTGGTGGATTACGTGGACCAACACATAGGATATATATGAATACAGATGTAGATGGGATCAGATAAGGTAAGGGCACACATGCTTATATGTGGATAGGGATCACTATAAGAAACGGGCATCAAATTGATAATTAATTGATGCAGCTAGGTACGTGGTTGTTTAATTAAATAAGTTGCATATATCTCTTAATGAAATAATTAGAGATAGAGAGAGTAAACGAGAAACTAAGGCAAAAATATATGTATACTTGATTCCCATCTTGGAGAAGACGAGCTCGCACTGGAAGGATTTACCCTGACCTTTGCCTCCCCAGATGCCCAGAATGAGAGGCACCTTGATGTTGGGCAGGTTCATGAAGTTCTTGGCCACGTGCACCAGCAGCTTCTCCATGAAGGCCGGCGCGATGTAGAACCCATCCTTGGTGTTGTCGAAGGCGAACCTGCCATTGATTAATTCATCATCTCAATCTGTAATTAAGTATATATGTTCAATTTGTATATATGAATATATAGCTAGCACTGACTGGCGTAGTCCCTGGCTGACGTATTCGTAGGACTGGAGCACGGCGATGTGGGTGCCGTCGCCCATGGGGGCCTGGAAGAGGGAGTCCACGAGTCCCTTGCCGCGTGTGATGTCCTGCTGGTCGTCTGAGTCATCGAAGGCCAGCCCGCTCCACTTGTCGCTGTTCTTCTTATCGTCGGGCTCCGCTGCCATCGCCTTCACATTCATTCTCTTGGTGCCAAAGCTTACCCTCTTGGGCTTGCCTGCCAGGAAAGACGGGGTGCTCTGCCCGGTCGGTCCTGACAACTGCAGGCATATATATATATATATATATGTATACACAATTACACATGTAGTCGCCATATATACTCTACATTAATGAATAAATTGATGCATAGAAAAGGCCAAGTGATGCAGTGATGCATACGTACCGTGATTCTGTTGACAGCTCCGATGGTGGAGACAGAGGCGGCCATGGTGGGGAGAATCAGAATGGATGATGGGTCAACAATAATAATAATAGAAGGCCTGGAAAAGTGAGGGTGCCTATTATTTATAAATTAAGGCATATATATATATATATATGGTAATGGCAAGGAATTTGACCGAGATTGAAGAAGTGTGTGAGGCTGCAATTGCAAGGGCCAAGCAAGAGGGCTGGGCTGGAGCCTGGAGGAGAGGAGACGAGAGCAGAGGAGAGGCGTGTGGATGAGGTTGCAAGCGCCACACACTGGGGATTGGAATTTGGTGATCCCATTCATCGGATCGGATCATATATTGGATTGCGCTGCATGACGCGTGGCGCCCTGCTGGCCTGCCAATTCATCCACCTTTCTCTCTTTCTTTCTTTCTTTCTTTCTTTCTTTCTTAATTTATTTATTATTTTACTTTCTCTCTCTTTCACCTAATTTTAACTTCATTTCTTTGCCAAATTTAATTGTAACTTTTTTGTAAAATCAGTGTCGGATTTCTACTGAAAATTTGACACTGGTCATTTTAATGATGTATTTCTATCGAAAATTTGACACCCCTAGTTAGTTAGCATGTCAATTGTCAGGTAGATTCATTATCAAATTGATCTCCTGCTGATTGAATATATCTCGTAGCAGTGGTAGTAGCTCGAGATGTCTCCATTCAATTTGGGAACCACGACGCTCCGACTGCTAAGATGTTCTCCCCAAACCCCATTTTGAATGTAAATTTATGTATTATTTTATCTATGACTTTGTACCATATTATTTTGTATTGTACTATTTGCTGGGAAGACATCTACAATCCATAAGCATCAGCATCAGGTATGAGAAATGGCGCAGTACACAAGTCCATATGAGTTATGGGCCACGTTGGTCTATTAAAGGCCTGTATCAGCGGTTTATAAGGTCCATGTTGCTCAATTCACATAGCACAGACCAAATGAACTTCTACCAGGGCGGGCACTTGCTATTTTTAATAAACAGCCCAATTTAGTCCTTAAGAATGCTCCTTTAGAGAATTACAGCTGGGCAGATCTGCAAATATTTGTTAGGTGTCATGCTATCTAAAGTTAGGATTTAGGAACATTGCATCGCATTCAATAATAACAAGAGAAGAAAAAAAAAATCAATGAGGGATTCTTTTCCAGTAATAACTTTACTGTTCGAGGACAGGAATACTGGCAAGAAAAAAGTTACCAGTATGATAACACAAATGCAGAATAAAGAGAGGCAGAGAGATTTAATTGGAGAGCCTGCATTCAGATAAAGTTTAATCAGGTTGGGCATCAACGATTAATTGGGCTGCAGCCATCAGCTGCTATTCAAGGAACACATATACAACCCATGGTGGCCCCAATACATGATGACATTCAGAAATTTCATCTGCAAAGATGCAAGCATGAACAAGGAATACATACAGTAGAGAGAGAGAGAGAGAGAGAGAGAGAGAGAGAGAGTTAGGTTTGTTTATCAGTTTTTGTTTGTTGTGTTGTTGGATGTTGATGTTTTTGTGTTGTTTAGGTGTTGATGTTGTTGTGTTGTTGATGTGATGTTAGATGTTAATGTTGAATGCTTGGCAGCAGCTGCCAAGATTTCAAAAGAGAGAGAGGAGAACTTGGATTGAACTTAACACCCCACCATTATCATATTACATCTAATAAAAAGTAATACACATCCATTAAGGCGACAATGGATACCCAAAGGTTATTCAAGCAAAACAGGTACATTTTTTTCCGCAACTGACCAACGAAAAACTTGCCACGTCAGTACAACCAACAAAAGCAATTTAGAAACAAAAAGAAAAAAAAAGGCATATCTAACTCCATAACAAAAGGAAGGTGAGTAGCTTATGAGCTGAAAATGGTTGGGATGAATATCAGATAACTCTTGATTTACAATTTCTTGCCATCATCATCTCTCACCTCCTCTAGTGCCTTCATCTTGCGGTAACCTTTGTCTGTGCCAAAGATCCTGCTCCAATATTAATTAATTCATTAATGAATTATAACAATCAATTGAACTATCTACTGAGATAAAAGGGATATTAAATCCTCATGCAGCAATCCACTTTTCTGAACATGATGGGATAATGAAAGAGAATTAACAAAAGATAGTGCGTACCAATCCATGTAAGTAAAAGTAGAAGAGTAATTGCCAGACTTGGTATACAGCACCCGGTGATGATAATCATGAAAATCAGACCTACATTACAGATTCAGAAAGGAAAAATGCATTAGTCCATTCAAAAACAATGATTTCGTGCACAGGAAATGAATGATTTCATACCCCATTGGATATGGTGTAGTTTTTCCTCAAAAAGAAAATATTTGGTACAAGCATAATGGCAAACGTTCCAAACTAAATGGAGCAAACTCTTCTATTGGGTTTCATTTGTAGCCTACCCCAATTTATTTGGGATTAAAGGCTTTGTTGTTGTTGTGTGTGTGTGTGTGTGTGTCAGTATGTGCTACAATTGGTGGAAAAACCCTCGACTGACAAACAGGTGAATTGGAAATTACACACCCTTTGCAATCGGCCTTATTTGTTAACTCAGACAAATTTCATCATACTTGCAACCAATACCCAGGAATGTGCCATGAATTTCATCAGTGATTCTTCCTTGTGAAGGAAAGAAAAAGAGGGCAGGAAGAGGGAACAGACCCGCCATAGAGAGGCAAGAAGTTAGAAGGGCTCCACGGGAAGTGGTAGCCACTGTGGCACTCCACCGTCTCTAGAATCCTCAGAACCATCCAGAGCCACAGTGTGAACAGATGCGGGCCTGTGAGCGCAGGGCCTATTATTGTTGCGAACCCAAGAAACAGAATCTCAGCAGGATGTGCATACTCAGATGTGAGCCCAAATGGTGTAGCATATCTGTAAATTCATATTGTTAAAATTAGATGAGTCACACCGCTCAATAATAATACTTTGTATTTGAAATGTTTGCAACAACAGATGAGAAGAATTCAGCCAACATTATTTTAACATGACTTAGTTGCCAAAATGGCAAAGGAAAAAAAAAACAGGAAGGGAGGGGAAAGTATGATGGCACTCACTCATGGTGAACACTGTGGACATGCTTGTAGAGCCACTTGGTGTGTAATGCACGGTGGCCCCAGTAAAAGACAAAATCCTCCAAAATGAAGTAGAACAGGACCTGAGATACAACAACTGACCTACAAACCGAAAAGTGTGTGCCGCCACCATGTCAGAATAACAACAGCACAATGTCAATGTAGTTGGATTTCCTTTGTAGCATACAAAAAGCAACAACAAACAGCAAGAGTAAGTTGTTACCAGGGAGGCAAAGGGAGAGAGCTGCGCATGCCCATGAACTTGAAGGTGGGATAGGAGACAGCCATGACAGGCAGGTTGACACATAGATGGTACATGATCAGCCGCCACACACATCTGTCCTGATATGATGGTGTGTTGGTTTTATTCTACATTGAATAACAAATATGAGAGAAGCCCATAAAAAGATGCTGGTAGAGATTAAGTGCATCAATAGACCGTTGGTGAAACCAATTTAGTACAAGGGAAGGAGGAAAAAGTAGAGAATGAACCTGAATCTTGTACTTGGAGAAGAGGCCAAAGCGCTCAAAATAGAGAGAGGGGAGGCCGGAGAAGAAGAAAACGCTCTCATGGAGGATGAAGGTGCCGACGGTGGCGAGTTGAAATTCAGTGAAATTGGTAGTGAGAAACTGCAGAGAAAGAGGGAATGAATGAATGATGGAAGTAAAGTAAAGTAAAGTAAAGTAAAGTAAGGTAAAGGGATTTGATCTGAAACGGATCAGAAGAAGAGAGATGGAATGAATGAAGGAATCTGACACTGATAAGTGATAATAAAAGGCGAAAGGGAAGCAAGAGAGGAGAAAGTAAAGCTCTGGTGGGTGGAAAAGGAGGAGAGGGGAGGGGAGGGGAGGGCGCACCTGCCAGGCAGATTGGAGAAGAGACGCCATGGTCGCCATGGAATGAATGGATTTGGCTTTGGCTTTGGCTTTGGCTTTGGCTTTGTAAATCGAATCCAAATATGCAATGCTGAATCCTGGCTGAATTTGGCGTTGGCGCTGTTGGTACTGGTATTATTAACGCTCCCTCCCTCCCTCCCTCCCTCCCTACTATCTATAATCTATTATTGTTATATTATTGTTATATTATTGTTATATTATTGTTATATTATTGTTATTGTTAACTAAGAAAGGAAAATGTAAGTGCTCAGCTTTGTTCTATCGACGGTTGACGTGGATTTTACATGTTGCAGAAATGATTTTGAAAAACCCCATAAAATAAAATAAAAACAGCGCTAAAAACGGGAGGATGGTTGCTAAATTAAATGCTGGTGCTCCGGTTTTGGATGATGACCTCACAATATATATAGAGAATTTTCATTCCAAAATGTGCAATGTCATTCTCAATTAATCACTTAAATCTTTCTCCACCAAAGAAAAATTAAAATGATGAATCTAGGCAAGTGGAGACTGGGTCCCGCACGACCAGCGAGTATACGTATCACTGTCACACTCTGACTGTGTCTGCTCACGTGTACGCATGCATGAATGAGCATCTTTGGTAAGTTCATATAAAGAATTTTATGAACTTAACAATACACCAGTTCTATTTCTAAGGTACGTTATAAATTAAATCTACAAACAAATCGATTCAACTTATATAGAATGTTGACAGACGAAATTAGCAATAGATCAGTTCAGAGTTTAGAAGCAGGTGAAAATAAACTTATAAATAAATCAGTTCAGATTCAAAGGTAGAAGAAATGAACTTACAAACAGAACAGTTCAATTCAAAGTAGAGGCAAATGCAGTAAAAGATGAACTTTCACACAGATTAGTTCACTTATCAAATCATCTCCAAATTTTAATTTATCATCCTCATTAAAAAAATTATATGAAAATTTTGTGGGATGCAAAAATTTGGAGTGTTTTGAATTTTTTAAGTCACAATTTTTATTTTTTTTAAAATGAAGTTCAAGTATTGAATATATTATTATTATTTTTAGAGCTGATTTTCAAAAATTAAAAATCATAACTTAAAAACGTCAAAACATTCTAAATTTTTGCATCCCATAAGATTTTTATATAAAAAAATTAATGAGTATGATAAATTAAAATTTAGAGAAAATTTGATATATTTTTTAAATTAACTTTACAATATTTTTACAATATATATATATATATATATATTAATTTGTCTGTTGTCACGTACATACGACAAACGGTGAGCTTGTGACTGTGAGAGGGCCCATCTCACTGTCATCACCTTGCTAATAGAAACAAATGATAATATATAATTAATTAATTAAAAGCTAAACCAATTTTCCTTACTAATTTTTAGATTTAAGGGGCGGGTAAAAGCTTTGTTTTTTTGTGTTTTTATCTTGGTGCAACTTGTAAAGATAACGACAACACAAGAGCTCTAAACAAAATTTGCAACCCATTCCCAACTATATTTGATTGTCATTGTTATTATATAAAATAAAAACTCGGCACCTAAGATTCCTGAATGCTCTGCTCCCATGGGACCCACCTTCAATTCACTTTAGTTTTTCTTTCTACTTAAAATAGGGGAAATGTTAACTGTTCCCCATTTATTAAAGGGAGATGATATCTAGATGTCAAACATTTTTAATACTCGTTAGAACACATATTGTTAAAAAGTTATCGCTACAGATTATGATGATGGGCTGTTTACATTATCTTTTATTAACTAATAATTAATTTATTTCAAATTTAAAATTCTTCATAATTGACTTGGATATAAATTATATCTAAGTAAAATATATTATTTATTTATAATATGCACCAGCAATGACCGAAATTTTTTCAGGCCGTAAAATTTATTTTTTTAGGCTACATAGACCGAAATTTTAATTTTAGGCCTTTTTTACTAAATGCCTGCTAAACATTAAATTCTAAGTAGATGCTGAATAAAATTTTGAAACGAAAAGATATATATAATTTTTTTTTATTATTTTTGGGGGCATTTACAACAAATCATTCTTCATTTTAGTTCTTTTGTTGTTGAATTCAGTGATAATCTGTAATCCTTCATTCCAAATTTCACTATTTATAATATGAAAATCATTCCTTCTAAATGCCTCAAAGTAATAAATTCTAAATAACTGTCGAATACAATTTTAAAGTGAAAAATAATATTTTTTGTATATTTTTATACGAATCAAAAGAGACCGAGATAAAAATTCATTCCTTCTGAACACCCCAAAAATGAAAAATAATTTATTATTTTTCACTTTAAAATTTTGTTAGCATTTTGGGATGTTTAATAAAAAAATATAGTCAAAATCAAGCTTTTAAAAAAAAATCAAAAGTTTAAATCATTTTAACCGTTTTAACGGTTTTAACATACTTTGACGTTAAGTTTTTCAAAAAATACGGATTTAACGGATTTTCTGTGATTTAGCCATTTTATCTCACATTAAACTCGTTAAAACTGTTAAAATCATTAATTTTAAAAAAACACATTTAACGACTGAAATATTTTGTTTCAAATCTTAATAATTAGTGACTATAAATTTTTATTTCCTTTTTATTTTTTCAATATTAATTAATACCCTAATAAAAACATGAAGCAAATAAATCATATAATAGTTTAGTATAATTTAAAAAATTTAACTTTTAAGTACTTAACTAATGTTATAATTATTATTTTTACTTAATTTAGTAAATTATTAAGTACTAATGATATGAGAATATATTTCTTAGCCTTTTTAAATATCAATTAGTAGATAAAAAGTGATTGATCATTTTTTTTATTTAACGGTCATGTAAAATCGTTAACCGTTAACTGATCAGCCGTTGAACTTTTTTTTTAAAAAACTTGGTCGGAATTAAAAAATTCAGACCATGTAGCCGTAATAAAAAAAAATGATGGTCCGAATTTTTTTCTTGGCCATCGAAGATTACCCGAACAAAAATATTTGATCCTTGCTACTGCATAAAAAAACAGCCGATCAGACAAATACATGTGAAATAGTTTAAAACTTTTTTAATTTTTAAAAGAATTTGGAAATTAAGCCCATAATTAGATGTTTGTTTGTTTATGAGGAAATGGAAACTTGGGATTTGAGTCATTTGACGGAGTAGAAATAGAGGTAGAGAGCAGAAAGGCCGATGCAGGCCCAAACAAACCAAAATTGTGTCATTCATTAGTTAATATTGAATGAGAATAGAGATGGGCCATAACATAATCCAATTAGGCAATTATGATAATGAGTACATAAAATAATCCGGATAGGTACTTAACACCAACAATTAACATATTAAAACATCATTATATTGGTTTCAGTTACGAAGTTTGTGACATGCATACAGCAAAGATGTTGATTTTAATAAAAGCAACCACAGTTAATTTATACAACTTAATTACTTGATTTGGTGAGATTGATGCATCTCTCGAAATTGAGGCAACTTCACGCTAGATATATAGTCCAGACAAGGCAAAAAGAACATTCAAAACCACAAAGAAAACATTTACTCGTCAAGGGGGGATGGAAGGTTTAATACCATTCGTGTACCGTGTGATAATCCAATACCGGCGAGGATGGAGCGACTCGCCTTCGTCTTCCTACATAATGCTTCCAGGAGATTCTGGAATTAGGTTCCGCACAAGTACACCCGATGCAATGTTCTCTCCTCCTCCTCCTTCTGCTCCGCCAGCAGCCGCCTCAGTCCCTGCTCCTGGGCCGCAGCAATCTCCCCTCACAAGCCGAACATTCCTGAATTTGGTTTAATTGTCTCATGATCAGAACAGGTGATCAGAACAGGTGTTAATTGTACTACTTTAATGCTACATTAGTTCTTAATGAGAACCTACATTTTGAGTATAATTCTTTATCTCTTCATCTGTGAAATGAGTATAAAGAAAATCATATATTAAAGAGCCAATGCCTGCCCTCAGGAGTGAGATTCTATTCTGAAGAGTGGCTGCTATTGGAGTGCCAATAATGTAGGGGGCATCCTCCATCTTTATGAGCTCGTTATTTGAGATTGGTAATATGACTGAGATTGATATTACTGCTGAGAAATGAGTTTGGGATCTAGGTTGCAATTTTTATTATTAATAATTATTATTAAATTAATATTATTAAAAATAAGAGTGAGAACCGTAAAATTTCAAATATACGAATGGCAGCGCGCCACTGCTAGTGGCACGTTTCGTCCAAACCCCACGCAAGTGAGATGGAGAAGCGCTGCGCGTTTTATATATATAAGAAGCAAACGCGCCACTGCAAGTGGCGTGTTTCGTAAAAATAATGAAACGCGCCACTGGCAGTGGCGCACTACCATTCATATATTTGAAATTTTATATTTCTCACTCTTATTTTTAATAATATTAATTTAATAGAACTTATTATTACTAAAAACTGTCTAGGTTGAGATGAAAGAGTAATTGCAAGTTTTAGTTACTGGCATAATGATGATATGTATGTTTTTAGTGCATTGAATATTAAAATCTGGTATGTAATATGGGTTGTTTGTAATATGGGCTGAATTTGATTTATAATATTGAATATTGGGTTCTGTTAAACGATAAAAATTTTTTGACCGTTCGGTCGTTTATTTCATTTTAATTAACAAAACGGTTAACACACTAAATTACATTTGTGTTTCATTTTTTAAACGGTTAACGAAATAAAATTTTATAATTGTTATTTAAACGAAACAGTTAAGACAATTATATATTTTTGTGACCGTTATAATCGTTTGACACCCTAACAGTCTATGTTCCGTTAACTAGCAAACAAAAACCAGCATTGCAAAAAAGAAGAAAAAGCAAACCCAAGATTTCTGAAAGAGAGTACAGTACGAAGATAATTTAAACAAAGGCACACAAGAACCTCCAATTTTAATAATTTCAATAGTAGCAATATCATTATTCCATTACCTAATGAAGTCAGTTAATCTCTAAATAACACAAAACACCTACCCTGATCCTCATTTCAGACTCAAGTCAGAAGAAAAATACTAAGCATATTGCCTTACCAAACAATACAAAAAAAAAAACAAAATCAGATTTGTACCAGTACCTATTACTAGAAGAAATAGGTACTGCATTTAAGTATTGTACCCAATTTAGTACCCCCACAACCACAATATATTGAAACATCTTAATTAATTCAATTACTGCATTTAAGTATTGTACCCAATTTCAGGCTTCATCAGAAAAAAAAAAAATCAAAGCCCTCGTATACATGAAAATGAGCACCGCAAACGGTGTACTTACCTTGGTGCGACAACCTCAACCTACATTACATGAATCATACATCACCTCTCTCCCTCTAATTAATCTATTTACATCTTAACTAATTGTGCACTTCAAATTAATTCATGAAAACATATATAATTAATTCTTTGGAGAATACAGATGGAATATACGCTGGATCAAGGCCTCTCATGCATGACCGCGATCCCAAGCCGATTCCGGCCTTCCGGGTCCTCAGGTTCCTCGCTATTGATTGCCATCACCCTGACCGGGCCGAACCATGCAGTCGCACCGCCTTGAGCCTTGACTCCACTGAGTGTAAGTGGACATGCATCATCATTTTTTCCAGACACGTCACGACTCCCCCTTTTCTCCATCTTCTGCTCCTTATTCATCGGCTTCCCTTGCAGCGGCTGATCTTTCAAGTCGGCTGGGGCAAGAAAGCACTCCATGGACAGCCCCACGATGTTAAAATCCACCTCTTCGATCTCCCACGTCTCCTCCATCAGCGACTTGCTTCTTCCGCTGACCTCGTCCGCCCCGCCGCCAAACCGCAAGAGCGATGCTGAGGTGCGGCCGGAGTGTGCGATGTTGACGCCATCAATTGTTCTGTAGTCACCAAGAGACGACTCCATGTTTGTTTCCCAGAGGATTGTTTCCTTGTCGTCGACACCGCCTTGGATCTTGAGCAGGTGGCGGTCTTCAATCTGGATGAGCAGGCCCGTCTTCTGGCTGAAGCAGCCCCACATGGTGTGCCGCACCACCTCTGCCCGGCTGCTGCTCCGTGCACGCAACAAGTCATCCTTGGTATCGACTCGCAGAACAAAGCAGTCATGGCCGGAAACGGTCTTCTCCCCCACCCAGATTGCATTGGAGAAGAGGTCGGCCGTTGACCTTGGGTCAAGACCCTGTTGCAAATCATATATAATTAAGCACGATTCATGACTGTTAGAGTCGGACATTATAATTAATCCATGCACATGCATGTAACACGTCTCCCAAGCACATGGCCCAAGTCCCAACGTTGCTTCCGATTGAATAATTCTTTTCTAAATCAAACAATCCAAATTCAAGATAATAGAAAAGATACCTGAATGCACCGGCGGAGGGGTCGGGTTGGGCCGCATGAAGCGTGAGCCTGCTGCCACGGGGTCTGTCGCCAGGCCACCTTGCCATCGCTGCCAGCGGTGATCTTACATCCGGAGAGGAGCAGCTCGATGCACCAGAGGTTGGGGCGCTGCTGCCAGAGCACGAAGCCGCCCATCTCTCTGCCACCTCGTGGTGCTGTTGATCTGGCAGTTGATGATGACAACATCTTCGTGTGCAGCTTTCCCATGGCGTACATGCTGCCGACCTTGCCCAGTGCTTCTTCCCCACCCGCCGCTGCCACGTACTGCTGCACTATGTACTTTGCCGTCGACATCTCCTGCCATACGTACGACATCATTCAATTAATTAATCAACAGAACTTAATTAACTAATTAAGTTTCCAAGAGCTAGCAAAATTAACAGTGGGGATCACTATTCATTCACTCACAATGGGGTCGTCCTTGATGGCAGTGCCGGTGATGGAGCTGTGGCACTGGAGGGGATGCGGGAGCAGAGGAGCCCCGAGGACTGCGAGCATGAGCTGTAGCTCAGCCCCACGGCCCAGAGAGGATGGCATGGATGGTCGGTCCGTGCTCAGCTGGGAGCGCATCCATGCCTTGATGCTCTTCAGCTTGGTACTGCTGCTGCCGGTTTCGTCAGGCAGCGGCACTTCCAGCACTGTTTCCAATGCATCCTGACGGTCTGAATTTGGGCACAACTTCCTCATGAAGCAATGAACAGATGTAGCTAGAAGGAGATTGAGAAAGTCAATTAAGTTGTATTAATGTACGGACACGAACAGAGGGAGCTAGCTGGAAGTATATGTATATGTATATGTATATAGGTAGCTTGGGGTATTATTGCATATGCATCATGCATATATTGATATATATAGAAGATAGCATGCATATATATTAAATTATTAACATATGATAGATCTCGATCTCAATCGCATTCGACTAGTTAGAAGCAGCTAGCATGCATATATTAATTAGTCGTTGGATCTGAAACGGATGGCCCGGATATCATACATCTAGCGATGTGTATATATCTAATGATTATGAACCAATTTTTAGTTTCTTGGTTCGAAGGTGGAACCAATTCGGAGCTACAAAACGCGAATGAGCATAGCAATTTATTTATCTATTTATTTATTGCAATCGATTCAGTTAGTAGTATATACAAGGATGGGGCATGCACATGTGATGAATGCAACAGCCAAACAGATATAACAAAAAGACATTAATTCGGCGCACAACAAAACAAAAACAAAAACAAAAACAAAAGAATTCGACTCTCTGCATCAAATGCATGTATATGCTTATTATTTGTCATATATGTTTATATATGTTTATGTAACTAACACATATATATACATTACACTTTAACCAAGTGTGTTGTATATATTGCAAGAATAATTAACGCGGCCCGGCCTGGCGCCGCTGCTGGATCAAATTAAGTTTAATTGCTGGTTGAACTTACATAATTATAATTATATGTATCTATATGAGTGAAATTATTGTGTTTTGCCAAAAATGATGACTAACGCGTTTTGTACTCAAATTTTTAATTTTTGAATTAGATATGAACCGTTTAATATAATCTCTATATCAAAAATGTGTCAGCAAACTAAATTTTAGAATTTTTTTAGATTTTTAATATTTTTTGAATGGAGAGAAAATCATTATTCTTGGACGAATCAGAATTCACAAATCAAATCATTTTCTCTCAATCCAAAAAAATAGCAAACAAATTCTTAAAAATATATAAATTGATTTGCTAACACATTTTGATATGAATATTAATGATTCAGATAAATTATATCTAGTTTGAAATTAGATTTGAGTCTGAAATACACTGGCCATGGTGTTTCACAAAGAACAATATCCTCACTCGTATCTACATGACATATATACATATATTACAACTATGACGCTCATAGAAGTATGGATTCCTTCCATATTATTAGTACACAAATATATCTAATAATATCCAGATTTTTTATTTATATCTCTCAATAAATTATATATATCAAAATTCTATGGAATATATAATTTTTTTGTATTTTTATAATTTCATAAGTATTAGTTTTATATGTTTAAATATGAATGAAAAATAATGATAAAATAATAAATCTTTTCATATGACAAATAAATTATTTTAAAAAGTTTGAAATAAATACAAAACTCTAGAAAAATATATATTATATGAGATTTTGATATAAAATTTTTATTGAAATAATAAATCAAAATTTAGAAATAATTAGATATAATTTTGAGTTAGAAATCCCTTCATTCTCCAAGAAATATATTTAAAACTATATTTAATTAATTAGTTTGTTTGATTCCTTAATTAGACAAAATGCTCCCCGCATTACGCACAGCATAACATGCATATATTTTCTCCACAGTTTGCCATGTTATGTTGTGCGCAATGTGCGGGGCATTTTGTCTAATTAAGGAATCAAATGAACTAATTAATTAATTAGATATGGTATCAGTTCATGATCCATATTCTTTGCTCCTTATGCTACGTGGCAACAGATTGTCATTCATTCTTATCTTTTTGCATTGCTTTTAGGAATGTGATAATTGTACATAATATGTCGTTCTTAAACTATTAACTCTCTATAACTAATAACTTTGCTCTTAATAGTTATTAAAATATATCTTAATATTTATCGAACAATATCACTTTTTGTGTGTATATATGTTTTCATTTGTCTCAATAATTAATTATCTTTAAATACCCATATCTTACTCAATTCTCTTAAAGAAAAATAAGTCTAAATACATTATAGAACAATAATTCATAATTAAGAACTCTCTATATATAACAATTATACCCAAAGTCTTCTTTTGTCTATATACCTATCTTCATTTGTTTCAATAGTCAACTTTCTCTTAATATCTAAGTTTTAGTACTTAATTATCTTACAAAAATAAATATTAATACATTATAAAGCAATCATTCAAAAATAATAATTAAAAATTTAATATCAACGATATGAAGTATTAATATCTACTTAAAAACTTTGACCCTTAATATAATATCCCTTATAAATCTTTATATCTACCATAAAAAAAATCTTAACATCAAATATACAACATCTTAATATATCAATTATTCAAATAAATATTAAAAGATCACATGGAAATCATTAAAACTTAAAAGCAAATAAATATTATAACTCGTTATAAACTATGGACTCTCTATAACTAATAGCTCTATTCTTAGTAGTTGTTAGAATATATCTTAATATCTATTGAATCAAGACTTTTTTTATCTATATACATGTCTTCATTTGTCTTAAAATAATAATGTCTTAATACCTAAACTATAATGTCTTAATACCTAACGTTATAAATCATTTTTTTTATTTAAATATCAAATAATTATCATGAACTGAAGTATTAATATTGAACGCCCTAATACGCTAATTCTTAATAAATAATATCATGTCTTTATAATAACATATATAGGTCTTAAGACCTGCAAAAATGTGTCATTTATTTTAAATTTGAAGAAATATTTTCTAGAATATAATTCTATTATGAAGTCTTAGGACTTAATGTCCTAATATGTGTTATTTGAAGCCTTTGTATCTAACATAACAAGTCTCAATGTCCACTATTTGAAGTCATTTTTTTTTTCTAATTGCTCAACTTTTTTGAAGAGTTTAAACCTCATAAATTTTAAGTATCATGTTCTTTATTTCTAAGTCTTACAATATAAATATGATTTGACTCTCATATTTCCTATCAATTTTTTTAAATATAAATATAACAAATCTTAAACCTGCAATGACAAATTAGAAAATAAAATATATTTCTGAATGTTTTTATAATAAATATATAAGTATGCAACGACACGTCTTTGAACTAACAACAACCCTATATACTACGGAGCAAAAATTCTTCATCAACATCGTTAAAAAATAGAATAAAAACTCCAAAATCTTCTTACTATGCATTACTAAGTCTTCATACTATACATAATAGGCCTGCATGATAATTATTCAAATAGTAGATATCAACATCATTCAAAAAATCATTCATTTGTATGGAGTAATATTTTGAGTTTCATTTTCTAAAGAAATGAAATTTCTAAAATTAGTTTTTAGCTTTGATTCTAATATTTTTATATAAAAATAAATATTAATAAATATAAAATAACTAATATCTTAATACTAGTGTAATAACAATTAATATCTTAATA
This sequence comes from Schoenoplectus triqueter, assembly GCA_964058805.1. NCBI lineage: Eukaryota > Viridiplantae > Streptophyta > Magnoliopsida > Poales > Cyperaceae > Schoenoplectus > Schoenoplectus triqueter. The sequence continues at coordinate 34,737 of CAXKVV010000357.1, forward strand.
CTAATATAACTCTAACTAATTAATATTCAAGTATGTATATTACACAATTAAATACAAAGTTTCACCAAGTATTTATAACGAACACAGCAAATCTTTTAGTCCAAAATTTAATGGTTCGGTTCAAAACTAATTAAACAGATATATTTGCACACCCCTACATAAGGTTTATTAATACTTAAAATAATATATATTAAGGCATATGAATATATATTAAGACTTATGAGTATAAAAATTAAAATTTGGATGACTGCACTTTGAATATAATATTATTTAGTTATCATGCAAATTATTGAAGTTACTTTACGTATGATGCAAATTAAAGATACACAAGCTATTATTCTTGATTTTTATGACTCCTTATAAGATTTTTCATTTATAAATGCAATGTGAATTATTATTATTATTATAGTGGATATAAGATTTAAATGTATGAGATATAGAGATTTTGTGTATTAGATATAAAGATTTTTTTGTGCAATTACACAATGAAACTTAAAAAATGTTGTATTCAAATTTGTTTGTTTATTGAAAAATATATTAAGACCTTAAGTGTTCAATATAAAGTTGGTGAGACATTAAGATTACGATGTACAAATGGTTCGATTTGGTTGAAATACTTAGCTGATGGAATATGTCTTATTTTGATTTAAAATTATAATTCAAAGATTTGATTTGTTATATTGCATATATTTTTCAGCAAAAATTACTGATCTTACTACCGACATCAATAGCATTCCGATGCTGACAGGTTCTAATTACAAGGAATAGAAAAATACCTTAGAGATTATTCTTGGGTGTCTTGACCTGGACATAGCATTACAGTGTGCTAAACCAATTGTATTGGCTATAGATAGTCCTAAAAATGTATAAAATACGCATGCACTGTGGATGAGGTCAAATCACTTGTATCTTAAGGTCATGAAAATGATCATTCCTGAAAGTTTTAGGGGACCTATTTCTGATTCCACTCTTGCTTTGAATTATCTTAAGGAACTTGAGCAGAGATTTGTTAGGAATGAGAAGGCTAAAATAGGTATTCTGTTAAACAAACTATGCACAATGAAGTACAATAATAGAAATAATGTCAGGGAACACATTCTTAAAATGATGAATACCGCTTCAAAATTGAAGGCACATAAACTTGACATATCGAAAGATATGTTAGTTTATTTGTCTCTCAACTCTCTTCCCACTTATTTTGGGCAGTTCATGTTAGTTTGTAATAATCTTAAAGTCAATAATACGATAAATTTATTATATAAAGATTTGTTCATGAATTGGATATTTAAATGATATTTTATTTCCTTGAGTATTATTGAATTTATGAATCATTTTGAATTCATGTCTGAAATTATAAAACTTCATAATATAGAATATACTCTTAAAAGTCGCTAACTGAGATAATTAACAGGAACACTAATTAACCGCTATCAGGTTAGTATGTGGATTAAATGATGATCAAGTTTCACAGACCATAGACAAAAAATATCATTTTAATCACATAGATAGATGTTCAAGGAACATCATATTTGACAGACCCCGAATGAAACATTAAATGAAATAGTGTTTGTGTCATTAATGCTTTCATTCAGTGTTAACTTCTAAAGTATAATGTATTCATCTTTTCTACATAAGATATGTATGTGTGTGATTTCTACCAAATATTGTCCGTAAGATGTGGCTATAAAGGTAACTCTTCGGTATACATAACATATGCGGAGGAAGAAATGATTTGCCAAAAGTATTATTATCCCTCGTATCTCTATACGAGTTACAACATCACTGGGCCCCTTGATAGAGTAAGATTATCTGCTAGCAGTATAATTATATAATTAATTATATTTGATAATTTATTCAGGATCAAGAAAAGATTAAGTTTGCAAAGATGACACACACCTACCTTGAAATTGATCTGATAGCTATGAGATAAAGAATTAACATAAATAAATAGTTTATTGGATCATGATATTGTATAGTATAGCATCATCTATGTAATTGAATGGTCATAGTGTATTCTGCCAGATGCCTCCTATAATTATAGAAGTTAAAACAGTTTTAATTTATCAACATAACACGGATCATGTCGGGTCACACCGCATAGGAGTTAATCGGAGAATCTTATTGATTATTTCTAAATTCTTTATAATTAATAATAAGATAGTTATAATTAATTATATATAATAGAATATAATTATTTTTGTTGTAGAGATGACAAGAAGCAAAAACCAGATTGAATTTATAACGTGTTGGACACGTCGTATAAATTTACCGAAATAACAACCGAGAGAAATATAATTGTACATGACAATTATATATATATATATATATGATTTGGATTTAAGTATTAATTATGGATTTGAATTTTGGGTTGAAAGCCCATTAATAATTAAAAGCTCAAAATCAAAAAGCCCTAAAAAGCCCAAAATAAAAAAGGCCCAATGGCAAACTTATAAATTTGACCAACTTTATATTCTTGCCAACTAAGTAATGGTATTTTGGTAAATTTGACCAACTTTATATTCTGGCCAATCAAGTAATGGCATTTTGGTAATTTGATCAAAATTTAATGGTATTTTGGTAATTTTGGTAAACTTTTTGAAAGACCATAAATAGAGGGTGGGATAAGAAAGAAAACATACTAATTTCAGGATATTATGTTTGATCAATTCAGTTCTATTTTTTCTCTTTCTCGGTTTATGGTTGTTTCAAAATTCACGGGATTGGTGAATAGTGTTTTTACGAAAGTTGCGGTATTTCTGCAGCTTTGTGTGAAACGAAATAACTGTGAGTCATGAATAGTACCATTTCATCTTTTTCTCAGTGAATAGTATTTTTGTGAAAAACCATGGTTTATGATATTTCTGGCAAAAGAAATAAGTCGCTCTCTGATCAATCCTAGTGGATAACCTACAGAGGTATCACACGTGTGATACTCCGAGACAAGCCGATTTGCATTCCAATTGAAATTTGGAAATGAGGTATAAAATCTTATATTAATCTATTTATTTGTTAAGTAGATTAATATTTTAAAAATAAATCATGGAGTAGATCTATAAAGGATTAAAGAGGTATGTATCTCTCGATAATCATCTAACATACCGTTTTAACCCTTCGCTTAAGTTAGAAGTAAAATAATATTTTATGGTCTTTTGCAAAGGATTAAAATGTATGTATATCTCGATAATCATCCGACATACTTTAATCCCTAGTTTCAGTAGAAGTAAAAATTTTGTTTTACGGTCTTTCCACAGGTTAAGCCTTAATAGGATTTGGTTGGACCAAAACCCAATAGTTTAAGGTGAGTTACAACTATCAGAAGGAATCATGGACAGTCAATGAGCTCATCTCGCACTGTGTTCAAGAGAAAGAGCATTTGAAGACGAACAAGAGCTAGAGCGCAAATATTGCTTCCACATCTAAGGAAAAAAAGAAAACAAAAATGTAAAGTCAATTCAGATACTATAACAACAAGTTTGTAGAAGAAACTCACTAAGGATAAGAAATCGGTTATCAAGATAGAATCAGATAAGGAAAAAAAAGTATTTCTTTTATGAATCTGAAGGGCACATGAAGAAAAAATGTATCAATTATCATGCATGGCATGCAAAGAAAGATAATTTTTCTCTTATTTGTGAAGAAATTAATTCAGTTTCAGTTTCAATAGACACATGATGACTAAATTTGGGTGCAAGCACTCACATATCTGTGTCTATGCAGGGTTTTCGAAGTTACCGTAAGCTAAAAGATGGTGAAAGATACATCTATGTAGGCGATGACAATAAGGCAGAAGTTGAAGCCATAGAATATTTTAGATTACTTTTGAGAACTGGTTTATATTTGAATTTGTTTGATACTTTTGTTGTGTCGTCTTTTATACGGAACTTAATTTTTATTTCCGCGTAGACAAATTAGGTTTTTTTTGTTCATTTGGAGATGAAAAGTTTGATTTGTATCGATACTCTAATATGGTTGCTTCTGGTTTTCTATCCATTATGGATAATTTTTATACTTTATATACTATTATTTTCTATAATGAGACCTTGAATAATGAAACTCGAAATGTCAGACAAAAATTAACACGTCAGGATTTAGCTGCACTTTGGCATAAGCGTTTAGGTCATATTTCTCAACAAAGATTTACACGTCTTGTTCAAAGTGAAATCCTACCGCCCATGAACATGTCAGACCTTGGTCCGTGCATTAAATATGCTAAGGGCAAACAAACAAGCATGCACAAATATACAGCGAATCATATGACAGATATTCTTGAACTGATACATACGGACATATACAACCCATTTCCTAAGGCAACTAGGAATGATCATGTATATTTTATCAGTTTCATTGACGATTATTCAAGATATGACTATATATATTTAATTAAATAAAATGCTCAAGTTTTGGACATATTTAAATCCTTCAATTCTGAAGTCGAGTTACAACTCAACAAAAGGATTAAAAACGTCAGATCAGATCGTGGTGGTGAATACTACGGTCGCTCTGATGGCTCGGGAGAGCAACATCCAAGATTTTTTGCTAAATTCTTGGAGGATAATGGGATTGTGCCATAATATACAATGTCAGATTCACTTATAATGAACGGTGTGGCTGAAAGGCGTAATCGTACATTAATGGAGATGGTGCGAAACATGATTTCTCATACCTCGCTTCCATTGAACCTCTACGGAAAAATACTTAAGACAGCATCATATATTTTAAATTGGATACCGACTAAGGTAGCAAATAAAACTCCATATGAGTTGTGGACTGAACGAAAGTCTAGTCTCCAACACTTTAGAATTTGGAGTTGTCCAGCTGAAGCTCAGCCTTATAGACCACAAGAGAAGAAGTTGGATGAAAGGACTGTTAGCTGTTATTTTATCAGATATGCAGAAATGTTCAATGGGTATAAATTTTATGATCCCACTAACATAATATTTTTTGAGATAAATACAGTTAAGTTCATTGAGGATGTTATAGTTCAGAGGGGAAATACAAATCAAATTGTCTTTGAAAAATTACAAGATTCTCCTATACAAGAGGCACCCATATCGGTACCAATTATAATAAGTATATCTGGAGACTCGTTGGTTCAGAATCATATGATAAATGAACCTATAGTTAATGAACCTCCAGAAATAAAAGAGAATCCGGAACAAGATAAATATTGATGTTGAAGAGAAACATATACCAACTCAAGAACCTCAAGAAACAGTGCCTTTAAGATAGTTTATCAGAGAGAGAAGAAGCGCAATATCTAATGATTATATTATGTTCCTTAAAGAAAATGAATTCAATATTAGCATGATGGAGGATGATCCTCCCACTCTCCGTCAGGTTTTAGAAAGTGTGAATTCTCATAAATTGACCAAAATCATGGATGAAGAAATAAAGTTAATGTACGACAATAAAGTTTAAGATATCGTCCCTTAACCTGTGTGAAGTCTATTGGTTGCAAATTAATATTTAGGACCAAAAATGATTCAAAAGGTAATGTGAAAAGATATAAAGCACGATTAGTTACTAAGAGATTTACACAGAAAGAAGATATTGACTTTACAGAAACTTTCTCGTCTGTGTCGACGAAAAATTCTTTTAGAATTACCATGGCTTTAGTGGCATACTTTGACCTTGAGTTACATCAGATGGACGTTAAGACCGTATTTCTCAATTACGACATTGATGAATATATTATATGTCGCAATCACCGAATTACGAGTATGATGACTCGAAATAGATGATTTGGAAATTAAATAAGTCTATCTATGGACTCAAACAAGGGTCTCGTCAGTGATATTTTAAAATTTATCAAGTAATTATCTCATTCAGATTTGAGCCTAACTTGATGGATGAATATATATATATATCACAAGTTCAGTGGGAGTAAGTTTATATTTCTGATTTTATATGTCGATGACATATTGCTTGCAGTAACAATAAAAATAAGATGCGTGAAACTAAGATTTTTTTCAAGCATTTTGACATGAAAGATCTTGACGAAGTATCATATGTGTTAGGTCTTAAAATACACAAAGATTGAAATAAGGGTATTTTAGGACTTTCATAATAGGCATATATCGATAAAATTCTCAAGCGATATGGTATGGAAAATTATAAATCAGGAAATACCCCTGTTACTAAAGGAGACAAGTTTAGTCTTGATCAGTGCCCAAAAATAGAACTCGAGAAATAAAAAATACATCAGATTCCATATGCCTCCCTAATAGGAAGTCCTATATATGCTAAAGTGTGTACGCGTTCGGATATTGCATATATCACAGGAATATTTGGTCGTTATCTCAGTATTCCTGGTATGAATCACTGAAAAACAACCAAAAGGGTACTAAGATACTTGTAAAGAACGAAGAATCACATGTTAACATATCGGCGATTAGACAAGCTTGATGTCATTTGGTATACTGATTATGACTTTTGTAGGTTGTGTGAATATCTTAAAGTCAACATCTGGTTATATTTTTATGTTGGCTGGAAGAGTTTTTTCTTGGAGGAGTGCAAAAAAAACCATGATTGCCTCCTCCACCATGACAGCCGAAACTCATTGCGTGTTTTGAGGCATCGAACCATGGAATATAGCTAAGGAATTTTGTCACAAGGCTGCGTATTGTGGATACTATTAAGTTACCACTTAAGTTATATTGTGACAATAGTTCAACAATGTTGTATTCTAACAACAGGAGCTCATCGAAATTCAAACATATCGACATTAATTTCCTTACTGTGAAGGAGAGAGTTCAGAGTGGACTTATAAGTATTGAGCATATTGGTATAGCTTCCATGCTAGCAGATCCATTGATTAAAGGGATTGATACCCAAACAGTTTCATGAGCATGTCGCTCATATGGGTATATATGTTATAGAGGATTATTAGGTTGAGTGAAAGTTTGTACTTATATTTCATATTTTTATATTTTATATGATATATTTTTTCAAATATCATGCAGTTGTTCTTATATGATATTCTGTGATTTCGTATGTATTATGCAGTTATTCAGTTATTCAGTTTTATATACACTCTGAGTTTATGATTGACCTTAAATTTAGATTAACTAAGGTGATCAAATTGGAAATAGACATGTGGATCACATTGCATGTAATTTTCAAACTACACATCATGTTCATGATTCATGTCATTCAGTTATATTTATATCATGATTTGTGTTAGTTTAATTTTGCTTTATGAGACAAATACTACATAAATTCATATAAATATGATTGATGACACAAAAGGTTAAGGCAAGATAGTTAAGAGTACTCAATTCAGTGTGTGTGTGTGTGTATTAGATACATATAGTCCAAGTGAAAGATTATTCAAATTAATTATTATTAATTATAATATATATGGGCTTATATGTAATAAATATATATTATATAATGGACTGTGAAATTATACCCATTATGAAGTGAACAAATTATGTATCGGGTCTAATATATGTCATGAGAAATAGACTCTTTAATGTGTAGAATGCGTATTAATAACTTTATAATTTAATGATGGTTTAAATTATATAAAATTTAATAATAATATAATTATGCTATTGGTCCCTGAAGAATACAATTATAGACAGTTTTTTGATTAAACGGCGAACCCGTTAATAGAGAATTTGAATTTGATATGGACCTGCTAAGATATAACCGCTCTCAATTATGGGCATCCATTATATACAGAGATACTGTTGGTTTTTGAAATAACTCTCCATTCTCTATTTTCAGGAACTTTTCATTTTCCAATAGAATCCAATTATTCTCTCAAGACAGAGTTCCAGAAGAGAAAAAACTGTCTGTGTTGGTCCTCTCAATCGCTTCATCGGATTAAAGGAAGATCACTGGAAGGCTAAAGGAGTCTGGTGATCATCGGGGTTGTGTCTCTCTGGAAGATCGAGAGCATGGATCAAAATAATCTAATTTATAATTAAAGGTTCACTAGAGGATCACGGCATAGAGAAAAGTTCTAACATGTTGTTCAAACGATTTGTTCGACTCTTTTCATCCTTTAAATGTTAAGCCCGTTATTTTATTTTTGTATTTGTTTTTTTTTCTTTAATATGGTCTTATATGTTTTAGTTTTGTTATATTGTATACAATCTCTTTAGTTATATTTAAAAGATTTGGTCTATGTCACAAGACTTGAGCGAGTGAAGAGCAATGTCTTTTCTTCTTTTTCTTTTCGTTAGTATTTACTTTCAACATATAGAGATGAAGAAAGATATATACATCAGCACGCATTTGATGATGGAGTTGATGTTTATTTTCGTTAACGATTAGGAAAATGAAATCAAATTAAATAATTTAGGGGGTAATTTGAATAAAATAAGACAGTTCGGGTAATTTGAATAATTTAGGGGGTAATTTGGATAATTCAGTGGATAATTGAACCGAAAATAAGTTCGGAAGATAATTTGAAACAAATACGAGAATTTAGAGGAAGCAAAATCAGAATTTTCTCTTCAAGTATTAAATAAGAAATTATATATTTTTATAAAATTATCAACTGATGTCTGATGGTGCCGAAACATCTCATCCAGTTGTTAATAGAAACTTTGAGCTTTTGTACACATTGAGAGAACGTACATTTAATTAATTAATTAAGGGCAGCTTTTGGGATGGAGTCATGGAGAGAATTTTAATTATTGGTTTATGTTGTATATATAATATATGTACAGCGAAACGATAAAGATACCGTGAGCTTAAACTCACTGAGGACTTCCGTGAGTTTAACTCAAAAATTACATCAAATTATCTCAAAATTTTAATTTATCATGCTCATTAAATTCTTTATATGAAAATCTTATGGGATGTAAAAATTTAAAGTGTTTTGAACTTTTAAAGTCATTATTTTTAATTTTTAAAAATCAGCTCTAAAAATAATAATAAAATATTTAATACTTGAACATCATTTTTAAAAATTAAAAATGGTGACTTAAAAAAGTCAAAACACTCCAAATTTTTGCATCCCATAAGATTTTCATATAAAGAATTTAATGAGAATGATAAATTAAAACTTCGAGATGATTTGATATATTTTTTGAGTTAAACTCATGAAAGACCTCCGTGAGCTTAAGCTCACGGTATCTTTAATATATATATATATATATATATATATATATATATATATATATATATACTATGACTAGTGTGCTCTTAGGAGCATGGAGGTTTTTTGTGATCCTAGCTCAAAAAGTATATCAAATGATATCTAAATTTTAATTTATTACTCTCATTAAATTCTTCATATTAAAATATTATGGGGTACAAAAAATTGGAGTGTTTCGAATTTTCTAAGTCGATCTGTTCAATTTTTAAAAATAATGTACAAATATTAAATAATTTATTATTATTTTTAGAGTTGACTTTTAAAAATTAAAAAGAGTGACTTAGAAAACTTGAAACACCCCAAATTTTTGTATCCCATAAGATTTCAATATGAAAAATTTAATGAGAGTGATAAATTAAAATTTGGAGATCATTTGATATAAATTTTGAATTAGGATCACAGAGAGGCTTCGTGCTCCTAGGAGCATGCTAGCTTACTAGAGTGAGGCTATGGTGCTTCGCGAAGCACAAAACCTCCCGTGCTTCGCGTCCGTATCTCGAATTTGAAAGTTCATACACCCGATCCAAACCGTTGAACATGATCTTCAGATTGAACTATCTTTGGAGATCAAAATTTATATTTTTTTGAATTTTTTTGCTATTTTTTAGATGGGTACAAAATCGCTAGTTTTGGATGGTGCAGAAATCGTTAGATCAGCAAATTTTATACTCATTTAAAAAATAGCAAAAAAATTCAAAAAAATATAAAATTTGATCTCCAAAGATATTTCAATATGAAGATCATGTTCAACGGTTTGGATCGAGCGTATGAACTTTCAAATTCGAGATACGGATGCGAAGCACGGGAGGTTTTGTGCTTCGCGAAGCACCATAGCCTCACTCAGCTTACTATATATATATAGTTATATAGAGTAATGCTATGGTGCTTCGCGAAGCAAAAAATCTTTTGTGCTTCATGTCCGTATCTCGAATTTAAAAGTTCAAACGGCCGATCCAAACCGTTGAACATCATCTTCATATTGAAATATCCTTGGAGATCAAATTTTATATTTTTTTGAATTTTTTTGATATTTTTTAGATGGGTACAAAGTTTGTTAATCTAAAGATTTCTGCACCATCCAAAACAAGCGACTTTGTACCCATCTAAAAAATATCAAAAAATTCAAAAAAAATATAAAATTTGATCTCCAAGAATATTTCAATATGAAGATGATGCTCAACGGTTTGGATCGGCCATTTGAACTTTTAAATTCGAGATACGGACGCGAAGCACAAATTTTTTTTTACTTCGCGAAGCACCATAGCATTACTCTAGTTATATATATATATATAGTTATATATATATATATATATATATATATAGAGAGAGAGAGAGAGAGAGAGAGAGTCCGACTATGGTGCTTTGTAAAGCATAAAGACGCTGTGTGCTTTGCGCTCTACTCTTAATTTTAAGTCAGAAATGATCGATCCAAACCGCTCAATCTAATCTCCATATTAAAATCTATTAGTAAACCAAATTTTATATTTTTTGGAATTTATTTGCTATTTTTTCCGGTGAGGAGAAAAATGACTTGATCTGAGAATTCTGGTTTGACAATTTTCCCCCTATTAAAAAAAATAGCAAATGAATTCCAAAAAATATAAAATTTGGTTTACTAATTAATTTGGATATGGAGATTAGATTGAGCGGTTTGGATCAATCATTTCTGACTTAAAATTAATAATACAGCGCAAAGCACACAACGCTCTTGTGCTTTGTAAAGCACCATAGCCTAATTATATATATATATATATATAGTTTGACTACGGTGATTCTATAAGCACTTCGGCCAAGTGCTTTTGACTCAAATTTTAAAATCCCACGTCCAAAATTTTAATTTAAATAGCTCAATTTTTTTATATCATAATCTTGTAGATTATTAATTTTTTATCACGTTTAGTTTACTATGCTTAACGATTTTTTAAGATAGCAACATTTGACGTATAAAAATGGATATTTTTAATTATTTTTAGTGCTATCTTTTAAAAATTATTAAGTATAGTAAACTAACTCTAAATTTGATCAAAATTGATAATCTATAATATGAAGAATCTTATGAGATATTTAAATTAAAATTTTGAGCACAGCATTTTGAAATTTGAGCCGAAATATTTATGAAATCACCGTAACAAATTCCTATATATATATATATACCCTCGACAGGGAATCTTTTGTGCATCAGTGCATGTGTCAGGTAGGCACGATCCCTGAAATGTGTATCAATACTTATTTTTTGGAAATGATATATATATAACATATACGACATTCGTCGCAATTGTTTATGATTTATGTTTCGAAACAAGAGGCACATATAATGGTGTGGGCTGTGGAGGAACGTTAGGCATGCGCATGCAGCATATATATCATTAGAAAAGCTTCTTAAGGAGTTTAAAATATCATAACGCATGTCACGTCATGTCAGCGCACGTAGCATATATATAAAAACCAAATAAATTAATATCTTAAAATATTGATTGATATATACAATGTTTGTAGTTTGTACAAACACGGACATCATTATATATTACAAGGGAGAGGAGATGCTCCCAATGAAGA
>CAXKVV010000358.1:0-40098 GCA_964058805.1 Schoenoplectus triqueter
GTACTGTCTCGAGGGCAACACCCAGTAGGATTGCTTGCTCTGACCGCTCCTCCCATTATGTAAATATATTCAATGTTTTTCTTCAAATGTGGGTTGGACATGAGAAACAATCAAATGTTAGTTTAAATTCCCATTACAAATAACGTAGTGGGTCCTGCAGAGATGGTATCAATCAGAACTTGCTGAGCTGTTTCTTGGTGGAGAGGGGTATATTTTCTTTCACCCTGAATGTCTCAAAATCAGAAACAGGAAAAGGAGCCATTGTAAGAAGGAAATTCCAAACAAGCAAAAATTAGATGTTCATTTTGACTTCTGTCAAGGAGATGAAAGAGAAATTTTCAAATATGAAGAACCTTTAACTGTTTGTCACCAAAATATGAGTACAGGAAAAGTAAGCTAACAATGCTGAACAATTTCAATAGAAAGCTGATATGCGATCTCTATAGCTTACTTGTGGTAGAAAACCCTTCCGCATTCCGTAGTTAGAATCTATATCTAGACGGCTCCCACTGCCAATAGGAATTGGCTGCCTGTACCGGCATTCCCCTACTGTTGTCATCCCCTGCAAAAACTGTTTGCTAAGAATATTGAACCCTGAAGGGGAGTACTTGTCCAGGAAAAAGGCGAAACAGAATAAAATGGTCCACTGCTATAATGCATTTTGAACCAATAAATAGCTGGAACAATTTGCATTCAATCAGACCTTTTGAAAACATCTTTACTGATGGGGTTGAGTACAGATTGCTAGAAGGAGGATCACATATCCACTGACCAGTTGCATGCTGCCGTATGCCCATTTTTCTTTTTGAAACTTGCCATCTATATACTGAGATTCGTTAAGTACCTGCTCAATAATAGAGAGATAACCACCAATGTCAGGGAAAATTGTGCCATCATAAGATATTCCACCTTCACCACCGACTCCAACAGGGATATCATCCCGATCCATCATATATAGAAGGTCATACATATGATTGATTGCATGTCCAGCATCCGCCCATGAATTCACATTTAGTGTAATAGCCTGTATTTTGGTAATAAGTACTGAACATAAGATAATTTTGAGAAAATATTTTTTTAATATTATCTGACATGTGGGCAGCATCGTATCCCACAACCTGATATCAGTACCAAAATGTATAATTCCCTTATGGCCATTGTGCTAGTGTCAGGTTCCCAAGCAGCAACCAGATTTTCACTGGGACTGTGGGACCGAGTCCATACAGACTGTATGTATGTGCATATGGATCGTATGATCCAAATCCGAGTGAAACTGATCTATATCTTTAAGAATTTTATTTTATAAAATCAAAACACAAAAAGATTTAGTTATTGTTTTCTGTTTTGTCTGCTTTATATTTATCATCAAAAACTCAGAACAAACCGTTTTTTTTACTTATTTGCGCATCTAGAGACCCGAATAGGGTAAACTCAGTAGTTACCTCCTTCCCTGCGGATCGACCCCTTGCTATACCAACGTAGGCCGTGTGCTTGCGACCGAACCAAGTAGCGTAAGGGTAATATAAATTTTAAAAGCGAAGAGGAAAGACCGTGTGCACCGGACAGCACCCGCGCATCATGTAGCAAAATTATTGAAGTGTTAATTGTGTTTGTCTCTATATGAATTGATGGATTGGATTTAATTTGAATTAATCATTGATCTTATTTGAATATGAACTAATGGATATAAATGATGTCGGGCATCATAATATTTCGGTATCTTATAGAAGATCACGATTTAGTTGTTGACATAATTATTCATTTTTTACAATCTTCAAAGATTTATAAGTTATTTAGAATATATATAATTATAATTATATTACTCGCATTGTGTTGTTCATGATATTGTGAGTTACACTATTTATGGGTTATTGACCATAATAGAAGTTGATCTTAGATTTCAGTTAAATAAAATATTGACAATGAGATTATGCAAATTCAATTATATTTTTAATAAGTTTGAAAAGTATCATACGAGTTGCATTTTGAACATAAGTTAAAATTAATTTAGAGTTGCATAATGCATGTCTTAATTAGATAATTTAGTAACAAGTGAATTTTATCACTTATTTACTTTCTAAGTAGTGAGAGCATGTGGATATAATCTTCACTGTTTAGCAAGTTCATTTTGATGAATATTACTAATTGATTTGATTTAGTTGACACTGTCAAGTGTTTTAATTTAATACTGAAGAGATCATGATTAAATTCATATGCGTTAAGTTATTCTAAGTATGTGAATAATATTAGATAATCTAATTATGGCAAATGCATATCTTGTTACTTGAGAAGTGACAGATCATTTAGCGAGGATTCAGATTGCTGGTATTTATCAAATTTTTACATGAAGCAAAATTATTATGTTTAGTACTTCTAATGTCGATTGCGCTCAGTGAGAACTGTATGCCACATAGAAATTAGAGAATAAATACATCTGTGCAATCATATTGATTAACACATACAACTTGTTGTTCTAAGAGGGGGACATGTTATCGCTCCATAATAATTTAGATGCTTCAAATTTTGACAAAAATCTAGTACTTATGATTAATTTTTGGTTTTAAATTTTAGAATTAAATTTGAGATGATATCAAAACTAGTACCAAAATTATATTTACAGTATTAAAAGTATCTTTCTTTTTGTGGACATTATTTATCATTACTTAATATTTTGAGTTGTGATTATTTTATAGTATATTAGACTATGTTAAGTTGGACATTATATTGATTAGCTTGTGTTGACTTTAGGTCAAATAGCTATATGTTTATTTGTCAACTACATATTATAGTGTACTAGTTGTATATTTGATCTAATGAAAATGACACTTTGTGCCTTATATTTCATCATATTATTGACTATAAATGGTATAATCTTATATTATGAGGTATTTCTTGAATAATCGTGGTTATATGAACCGGCTTGATTGCTGTAAGAAATATGTGATGATAATGAAATTAGTTTAATGAGAAACTATTTTATGCACTTTATAATACATGAGCTTGTTAAATGGTGTTATAGACCAAGTTATATTGAGACACATGATACTACACTGGGATGTGCATGCATACTTTATTGTAGTTGTGCTGACATTACGATCATGGTTCTATGTAGTGTATTTTTTAGATCATGAATTTCTATTATTTTAAACTATGGGCTGCTAAAGATTCAATAGTGAATGCTTAAATGGTCATAGGTTCAGTAGCATATAGATATGCACATTCTCATATTTGTTGTTCTTGTAAATATGTGGTTTTCGGGAATAAAAATTTATTAGAGAATAAATAATAGAAATACCATAAAGATGAATCACATAACATTTAAATAACTTCCTTGCTAAGTTAAAATTTTTAAATTTTTTATATTAGTCGGATTTCATTGATCTATTCATTCGAATATTTTGAATTTGGTTCAGTTATTAAGGAAGAGAGGGGAGATTAATTATATACATTAGTTTGTCCTCAACCTCCTCGAACATGTTCAAAGAAGTTGAGTAGAAAATTTAAATCTCATTTTATTGTTGATCCATTAGAGGGTTTCAATATTAAAGAATTTATTTGAAAAATATTAGATCAATTTTTAATTAAATAAAGAATTAATTTGTATACTACTTTATTATATAAATTAACTCTAATAGGGATTGCGCCATATGAGTTGGTTGCATGCCGCATCATCAAGAGTTCATATAGGCTATGTAGTATCTTAATATATGGTGCGCTTTATCTTATTCCAGCAATAATTATGCTTATGAATTTGAAATTATTCTAAAGTTATTTCATATCAATAGAATTTAAAATTTTATTGGATATAAAGTCAAATGGTTCATGAATAGATTGTCAAATCAGTATTTTGCACTATTGGCTGAAGATAATATGTTAGAGATATATTGCTTAATTTGAGATTCTTATTATTGGTATCAATTTTGAGTCTAGAAAAAATTTGGTACTTGTACTTGATGGATCAAGTATGTTCCCACTGAGGACTTCATGGATCTTGAGTGATTAGATGTGAAAAATCGTTCGATATGTACTTGTACTTGATAATACTTCTCATAGATATATGTATTTAAATTTGATAATAAAATTTAGTTTATTATCGTTCAAGTAAATGTTAGCACTTATGGTAGTATGTCGATAGATCAGGATTGGCTCGCTCATATGAGCAATCACCTCTGGCACTTTGGAAGTGAGGAGATATGAAACTTAATTAAACTAGCGACACTTTGAAAATATGTTGAGTTTAATAATTAATATCACCTCAAATTAAACTGAGATGAGACTATCATTAATGGTCGATATGAATTGTACCCCATAATTCATGAAGTTTATAGAGAGCCGAGGTGAGAGTTATCCATGGCGCTCGGAAAGTGAGCATGTGAGGACACCCGGATTAGTTGCATTGGAAGCGACCTGCACCACAGATGTTTGATTTGTGATTAGATTTAGACTCGTATAGTATTTATTTTATAGACATGTATCTGCTATAGAGCAGATTATTCACCGTAGCATGCATTTCATACTGCATGTGCTTAGGTGACATAGAAAAATGAGTTGAGAGACCTGAGAGTCAGAGATCCCCATCTCCTCATTGACTACGTCATGAGGAAAGGGATCAATGTTGCTACTTTGGTGTGCTATTTATGATCATGAATGATTCGGTCTACTGGGACATTACTGAAAAATCAGTTGTTTCTAATTTAAGTGACATGAGGGCGAAAGAGAAGATTGATTGATTTGCATCCTAACTTACTTGTATTCACAGATCCGTCAATTATGTCATGTGAACATATATTAGGAATACATGTGATGTCGAGAGGGGGGAGACATATTTCTCGAGGAATAAAAAATGCATGTAATATCATGAGCCTAGGGTATGAGATACATATTATTATTATTATTATTATTATTATTATTATTATTATTATTATTATTATTATTATTATTATTATTATTATTTTATTTTGAAGGGAATATTTCTAAACTGGTTTGAAATAAATTTGGTCTATGAGCTTCCGAATTGCAGGTGTATCGTTGGTCACACGACCTATTTGCCTCTATGAAGACTCTTAATTCTTATCAATAGTCTCCAAGAGGGAGATTATTGGATTTAGGCTCTATGCTGTCTAAATAGGTCTTTTGACTGAAAATGTGTATTCACACCTATTCAAGCCTATGATGTCTCTATTTATGGATTAATGCTTTGTATCTGTGTGTAAGACACAATATGATAAAACAAAAGCACTAAGAGAGAATATCATCTAAGAGGGAGATAATCCAGTTCCTCCATGACGGGATGAGAAAGAGTAGTCTCGGCATGAGAATCGAAGAGATCGCGACATCTAGGTTGTGGAGCAGTGTATAGGCTAGGTCTCGGCCGTGGTTTATCTCCAACCAAGCGATTTTTGATGATTTTCGGAGGTTTACGGTGCAGGAGATACAGCGCAAGAACTTAAGTACGCTAAATGTGATTGAAAATGTAAAATAAAAAAGAAAAATACTTTCGCTGGTAATTTTGAATTTCCTTATCTCCGTTATTTCTAACATATATAAACAAAAACCTCCAACATGTACATGTTTAGAGATGTGGTGACATCTCTAGATGGAGGGATAACGGATGATACAAAGGGATTGAGGCAGGCTGCAGCGCCATCTATTTGTTAAAATTTTCTTTGGTTCTCGTTTTCTTATTCTGATTCATACTGCGTAAATATAGCCACCACATCTTTGTACATGTACATGTAATCGATTTTTGGTTCTTTAATAAAATTACTAAGTAGGCTAAGTCTACTTCATCAAAAAAAACCTCCAACATTTATTTATTTATTCATGAATAGACAAAGACGAGTATTTTTTTTTCACATCTTAATTCATAGAAAGAGATTGTTTCTTGCAGAGAGAGAGATGGTTCATTTAATCTTGTTACTGTGTTAATTGCAAATTATGAAACTCCCAAATTCAGTGGATTTGATATGAGCACGAGGTGCTGGCGACTTTTGTCTTTTCATGAGTAAATAAATAAATGTTAGAGACTCTAGTTTAAATTACATGATTTACACCTAGGTCGGGTCGAATAAGGTCAGGTCATATTATTTTACTTTTTTTATCCGATTCGATTAAATTTGAGTCAAAAATTTTTGACTCATATTCGATCCGACGGGTCACGGATCGACTCGATCCGACCCATGTAAAATAATTAAATATTTATTAATTATTTTTATATAATTTTAAATAATAAAATATTAATTGATTTTTAATTAATCTTAATTAGTATATAATTAGTGTATATTTAAACTTTAATCAGTACAAAATCATAAAATTACTTCAAAATAATATAATTAATCGGGTCGGATCGGGTTGACCCAAATCCGACCCGACCCGATTGGGGTTAAAAAAATTAAACCCACACTCAACTCATTTATATTCGAATCATGACAAATCAGATCGGATTTGAATCGAATCGAATCGGATCAAGAATTGTCACCGGATGCTGGGTTGATAACCTCGCGCCTAGATTTTTTTTTTAAAAGATCTGATGCTCGAGCAGCGAGCTTAACAAATTTGAGGGAAATATTATTTCAATTTTCATTTTATTTTCTTAAATATTTAATTTTATATTATAATAATATTATTTAAAAATTCGGATTCTGCCTTATAGTAATTTAGAAAAGATCCCTTTTTTAGAAGAATTCTAAAAAGGTCCCTACGAGCTGGCTCATTAATAAAACAATTATTTTTTATCAAAACATTTTGAATCTTGCAATGTGATCGGTACGTTATGAAAAAAAAAGTCAAAGAAAAAAGAAAAAGAAAAATCATTTTTCTCAGCCAAAAAACTAAGCGAGGGGAAGAGAACATTGCTAAAAAAGAAAATTACAAATTTCTGTGAGGTTAAACCTTATACTTCTTTCCAGGTAAATGTCCTAGAGAATCTTTATCTTCAACTGAGAGTTCTTTGGGCAACCGTCTACAAAATCAATTTATAAGATGAGGTATATATTTGAAGTTTAGAGTAAGGGTTCGAAAACCGCATGGGAAGAAGGGACCTTGGAGGGCATTAGCACTTAGCAGGGAAAGAAGGATTTTTCATTTTTCTCTCTCTTTTGCTACCGAAAGAGCACAAAACCAAAAGAAAGAGATGTTAATCATACTTTTCAGGGGAAGCAACGACCCGAAGACGCAGTGAGCAGTGCGCCAGTGCCAAGGGAATTTTGTCCAACTGAGAGCATAGCTCAAAATTAACGGAGAGGGCCCATTGTAAGTTTTAATTGTTTTCAGGTCCCACGAAAAGATCGGTGCGGAGAGGATACATTTTCCGTGTGCTGGTGTAAGGAACGCAAGAAAAATTTATAATTTATGATTTATTCGGCGTTTAATTTGATTTTAATTTGAGTTTGATTCATTCAATTAAATATTTTTATCAGTTCGATAATTTTTAATGAATTAATTTAAATTTGATTCGTAATACTTAGATATGTAATTATTTATATATTTTTTAACTATTTAGTCAATAATATATATAATAATATAATTATTTTATTATAAAATTAATAAAGTAGTGTTAATTATTATTATTAAATTAATAGATATTAGTTACTTTTTTATTTTAATATAAAATTAATAAAAATTTAATTATTTTAGTTCTAATTATTTATGATAATACAAAAATAAAATAATTGAGTTCATCTTGAATTTGATTTAGATCAAATTTAATTTAGTTCGAAATTTAATTCAAATTGGTTTCGTATCAAACTCAAACACTAATTAGGATTGAATTCCATTTATTTGCAAATATAATATGCGCACAAAAAAACATTCCTCTCTTGTTTCTTTTTTTTTCTTTTTCTGTTTTTGAGTCAACCAGACGTCCAGACCTCTCTCTGCAAGTGGGAAGTGACAGGACACGGAGGATTTTGAACTGAAGCACTAAATGGGAAATGATGTGACATCTAATAAAAAATTACCAACAAATGGGGCTTCAAATCTGCTGTTATTGCGGGAGAAATAGATTTCTGTTATTTACTCTGAAAAAAAATCGAAAAATAGAAAAAAAATTATAAATACGTTTTTTTTATTTGTAGATTGATAGCCCATTAAATTTCATGTAATTTTATTAATGTTTGATACTTCATCAAAGATTATTAAATTTAATGATTTTTCACTAATATTTGTAACAGTTTAAAATTAACGGTTTTTGATCGACTATCAAATATTAATGAAATTATATAAAATTTGACAGATTATCAATCTATAAGTAAAATAACATATCTATAAAAAAATTCTATTTTTCAAATATTTTTTTTCTATTTTTTTGAAATAAATAACAGAATTTATTATTCTCCAAAAATAACAGCAAATTTGATGCCACCAATCGAAACCATGACATGAAAAGCATAGACGCACACATATAAGAAGAAACCTCGATTTTTTAAACCATCAGATCAAGACACCAGCTACGGCCTACGAATGTACAAATGGGGATGACACTTTACGACGGGTGGGGAGTAGGAGTGCAAACGGATAGGATACGACAGATATAAAATTATATTTATATTCATTATAATTTTTTAGATATGAATTCAGATATGAATAATTTGGATACAGATTGGATATTTAACAGATATTTAAATAAATATCGGATATTAAATAGATATAAATATAAATATATTTTGAATATTAAATAAAAATATTATATATATTATTAAAAATAATTATATACTATTTTTGATAGAATAATTAATTATAAAAATAGGTATTAGTTATAAAAGTTAAATACTAATTACTATTAATAGTTCAAATATATCTATAAATTATAAACAAAAATATAATATATTAACACATATTAGATATAAAATAAATTAGATTTATAATGTACACTAAAATCTAATTAAAAATATATAAAAAATATTTCAGATACTTATCCGAATAAAATCAGATAATATCAGATCGGATATCTTCGGATAGTGTTGGATATTGATGAATAATTGTTAAACGGTCGAATACGGATAGATAATAGTAAAATTATATCTTTATCCGTAAAAAAAATTCAGATACGAATACGGATCAAATAATTTTCATTAATTTTTGAATCGGATGACAGATAAAATCAAATATTATTCAATCCGTTAACACAGGGTGGGTCGGAAAGTAAATAAGTAAAATGCAACACAAAAGACCTTCGCATCCCTGCCGCAAAAACACCGCAACGACATAAAAGAGAGAAGTCGTTAAATGGAGTTTATAATTTGCAGTGGATTACAAATTTACAATCCTCCACGGCCCACCTATTTGCTCTCTATTTAATCCAACGGATGATATTACATCATAGCTCCGGACTCGGTTCATCCATTCTCCATGCACTCGTCTCACTTTTTCTTTTATTTAGATGTGCATTTCAAAATTGCAACAGTGTAAACCAAAATTGGACATTCTACCTCCGGTTCCATTTTATAAAAAAAATGTCCCGTTTTTATTGCACCTCTTTTGATGTTTCTCCGTTATACACGCAAATGGCGTCATATTGTATTTTCTCCTCTTTTTTTCCCCATTTCTTGCGCATTGAGATGAGACCAAAGTTTGCACATTGGCTTCAATTCTTAAATATTTCGTTGCAAGCTGCAAAATTTTATATTCTTTTTGCTTCTGGCCAGTAAGCTTTGTGAGATAACAATCATCCAAGTACTTGACAAGTAGGTTTTGAGCTAGGAGCAAAAACAATTCTATATACTGAACTTGTATATTTAAAATTTATAAATAGAATTTTTTGTGAATATTTACAATTGAATAATTTAATTACTTTTTTATGTCAAAAGAGGCAATGGACTAGGTACTTGTATTATTGAAGCTAGCTTGGCGGTAATATACTTTTGGAGAAAATTTATGATTGTTTATTAAATCATAAAAAAAATAAAACCGTTAATGAGATTGTGAAGTTTACTATATTTAAATCTTGACAAACTTCATAACTGTTGCTACAATTCATTCTTTTTTCTTTTGCTGCACATTCTTTTAGTTTGGAATTTCACGGAATCTTTTTTCAAGGGAAACTGCATATCTAGAAGATGACCATTTTCTTTTCCAATTTTTTTTTACTGGCTAGTCATAAAAAAGTGTGCACCATACAAATTTAATGCCAAAAAAGTGAATGCGGTTGTAAAGAAGGGACGGCCATAATTCCATAAACAATTAAATTATATATATAAAAAAAAGAACTCAAACGACAGGCACTTGGACTGATCGGTTACTTAGAAATTATTTGTTTAAATATTTTGACTATTATAAAAATATAGAGCTTAAATTTAAATTTTCAATAATACAATTAAGATTTTGATGATGCACAAACTTAAATTTGAGAAACGCATGTTTTACTCTTGATTATAACATAACACACTTGGTTACTGTACAATACACGCTTGTATGTGCTTATTTATTGAAAATTTGACTAAAAATTGCCTAAACGTTGTGAGAGTGAATTCTTGAGAAATATAATATTCCTAACCTTTTTTCAAGGAATAAGTCAATATAAGATACCATCATACAAAACCGAACAGATAATCTGCCCAATACAGCAAATATGAATTAGGTTGGGGTATTATTCCGATAAAAAATGATGCATGGATTATTATTCCAAGTTTTAATTGGCAAAATCAAATGATCGTCAGCAACACTGTATACAATGGATGATGCAGCCCGCATGTTAGCGTTTAAAACGGTAATAATAATAATAATAATAATAATAATAATAATAATAATAATAATAATAATAATAATAATAATAATAATAATAATAATCCTAGCATCAGTCTGTTTCTCATAATGGTACCTTAAACAACCAGAAAGTTATAGCAACATCAGCTCCCCTGCAGGATTATAATTATAATGCTTTCAGAATTTATACTTTCAAAAATCATTTCCCATACATTGCCAAACCAAAAGAATACAAAAAAATTGTGCATCCCCGGAGATCTCCCCCTCAAATACTGAAACACCTCTTCTTTTTGTCAAAGTAAGAGGGAAAACGGGCATAAAATTATAACTCAGGAACAAAGGTGCGACTTAAACATGACTAATGTGGAGCAGGGGTAGGTATCGGCTCTTGTAAAGGAGAGGTGACGGGAAATAGTTCATTTTGCCCTTTGTGTGCCATCAGCTGATTTACAAGTACAAGTGCTGCCATTGCCTCTACCATCGGTACCGCTACATTTACATACAAAAGAATCATAAACAAGTTCCAAAATAAACCGAGAGAGAGAGTAGGTACTCTAAAAAGGATTCAGGAAAAGAGAGAGTAAGTACCTCGTGGAACCACACAAGGGTCATGACGGCCCCTGGCAATGAGATCAGTCTCTTCCCGATCTCTTGTTACTGTGTGCTGTTTCTTCTGCAAATCACAAATTTCAAATAATCACTTTACAGATGGCATCAAAATCTAATGGATTATTAATCTACATAGTTTTCAACAGAATTTGTAATAAAACCAGAAAAGATAATGATGGTAATAAGAAAAAGGTGAAAATGGCAAACATACCCCGATTGTAGCTGTAGGTTTGAAAGCAATCCTCATGTTAATTATTTCTCCATTTGATATCCCTCCCTGTAACACATCAGCATTAATATTAGTTGTCTTCTACTTTTATTTTGGAAAAATAACCTCTACAAATAGGACTGGCGCACACTCTCTTCATGGCATCTGACATTTCAGCATCATGTTGTTTTTCAGTTTTCATAAATAAAAAGCAACTAACAAGCTGAAAAAAAAAACTAAAATAATTGGACTACAGTCTAAAATTAATGTTTCATTAACAAATATAAGGACAATTTTAAAGTGGTACCTGAATACCCCCAGATCGATTGGTTTTTGTTCTAATCTTGCCATTGGCATCAACATAGAATTCGTCATTATGCTCACTCCCCATCAAAAAGGTACCTACAATCATAGAAACCAGGTTATTTACATAAATCAATTCTTTTTTCTTTCCCTGCGAAGGACTAATTGTGGATCCCCACCTTTGATGTTTTGTGATAACTGATAAGGAATGTAAACTGCTAATTGTTGACTATAACCCTTTCGAGAGTTTACTTTCTCTAGATATAATTTAGGCAATATTAAAGATGAAGAATGAGTTGTTTATTGGGTTTTCACGTTCTTGTCTAGTTCCCATCATCCAATTTGGGTTGTAAATATTAATAAAAAGTCTACAAGTCATGCTTTCCTGGTAACTCTTTTTTCCAAAGGCTACTATTTGCAAATTTTAACTGCTAATTGCATGTTGTTTTCTGTGCTGAAAAATGGACATCATCTGAAAAAAAGGTCCAATGAAGCAGGCTAAAATCCAAGGATTGAGACTTACCAGCAAATCCACTTCCAAATTCAAATCCCTTGGTTGCAGGAAGAGATAGCATGGCCTTTGCTAATTCTGCCTCAAGTTTATCAAAGACCGGTTGACCAAGTCCCTGTATTAATAATGAACTCAAATTACATACAACTATCTTCAAAAAATGTTTCGGCTTTTTGAAGTCTTTGATACAAAACTCACACGTGGCACATTTCTAGCAATGCAAGTAACAACTCCACCAATGGAATCACCTCTCACTCTTATCGCATCAATTGCATCTATCATCTTTTGTGCATATTCGGGATCTGGACACCTTACGATGTTGCTTTCTATCTGCCGATATACCTCAATTAGAAGAAATTAGTTTCTTGATGAATATTTGATGACATGGACTTTAAGGAGTAAAAATTAAATGACCTGTTCCATTGTTAAGGTATCATGATCAACAACTCCATCCGGAAGCACCACTTTGTGAACTTGAGATACATAAGCCAGGATCTACATTTTCTCAATAACAAAATTAAATGAGTTAACAAAAGCATGCCTTTACAAGAGAAAAAAAAGAAAAGAAAAAGATGCTCATTTAATGTTGGTCTATGCTACTGCTATCTGATACAACAACAACAAAAGCCTTTAGTTCCAAACAAGTTGGCAATGCTATTGTTATCTGATAATATAGCAAAACTATCACAATCTCAAAACAAAATCTTTTGGACAAATACATAAATTGTGTGTCTGTGGTGGGAAGGGGGACAAAGAGAATAACCTCAGTCCCAAGCTGTTTGAGGATTTTCTTGGCGACAGCTCCAGCTGCCACTCTACCAATTGTTTCCCTTGCTGATGATCTACCTCCTCCCTATTAAACAAAAAAACAAAACATTAGACTAATCATAATTATGTGTGCACCAGTGGAAAAATAAAATGAGAAGGAAAAAAATAAATGGTACCTGAACAGCACGGATGCCATACTTGAAGTCATATGTTGCATCAGCATGTGAGGGTCTGTATGCTTTTGCCATCTCACTGTAATCCTGTTCAAGTTTCCATTTTCTGTTAGTCAGCACCACATCAAGGTATGCATAGTTTGTCCATTCAAACATGAAGCAATTCAATTAACACATTGTAACTTGACGTCTTGACCCCACTTATACGTTGAGTATCAAAACATATTTTGAACACAAATAATGAAGCAAACGTTCTTCAGGAATAGGTTCAGATATTATGTGAATTCAAGTCTAAAAAGTACATGATGTTGATTAAAATTAACAACTAGAAATATAGCGACAGGCATGTATGGGTTTTCTAGGTCATAGGTTTGCCTGCTCAGAGAAAAGAAATCAGACTGTGAAGTTCAGGGCTCTCAGATGGGGGACTGGCTGGCTCAAACAAGGAACAGAGATAAGGAAGTCCCAAAAAGGCTAGTCACTACTGGCTGAAAGGATTGCTGCTTGGCTCATAAAGCAAAGCCCAGTCTTGGACTATTATTTAAGTGAACTGCTGCTAAAAAGGAACTTCTGAAGGCTTACTTTGCCTCTTTGGTCTGTATTTGGTACAAAGACATGTATTGGTGTTCCCAATGTAAGGCCTGCAAAAAGGCCACATAAAACTTAGGTAAAAGAGATGACCAGCATAAATTCGGAATATGAATGTTAGGCAGGATTAAAAAAAAACCTTGAGAACAAACTCCAGATTGAATGGTGCAGGTGTCAGTCTCCTTCCTTGGTGTGGTTATTCTACTCTGACCTGGCCTCCTGTGTCATTTATGGTTTTATAAGCTATATTTGACTAAAATAAGATTTGAACATCAACCTCAACTACTAAGTAATATACAAGCAACTACTGAATGGTTACATATCTTTTTTTATTGGCAAAAGGAAGCAAGCTTTCAATCAAATTTGCCAAAGAAAACATACATTATTATTGGCATTTCTAGCGTTTAAATTTTTTCTTGTGGGTTTGCAAAAGCCATAAAACTTTAATAGGGGCATATTGACATTTTATGAATCAGGATTTTAACCTGATAAAAATAATAATACCTAACAAAAGAAAAGTTTAAATAAACCCACCAATCCTACAGATTAATAAAGGACAGCTACACTTTATTATTTTTCTAACAGAATCCCCAAAACTTGATTTTTTTTCTTTTAGTTAATGAGGCAAAGGTGGCCAATATATATATATATATATATATATAGAGAGAGAGAGAGAGAGAGATGCATTACGGCGTTTTGCAAAGCAAAAAAAAATATTAATGCTTTGGGGTGAGATTTCATATCCTGAGGTCTCAAATGGTCATCTAAGTTGCTCAATAATTCTTTCATGTTAAAATCTTGTGGGATATTAAATTTCATGATTTTTTGAGCTTTCTAGCTATTTTTTTAATTATTTTTAAAAACAGCGCTGAAATAGGCTATTTTTGTGTTAAACAAGGCTTTTTTAAAATCTGAGCCAGAAGCAATCGAAATAAATACTTCTTTCATTTTGTATATATTTTCTCAGAAAAAACACGTCTGTTAGATCTAAATTTTCAGCACATAAAACATACAGTCCCTGTTGCAAAAGAACGAGTAAAAAAATTCAGGGAAATAATGAGAACCTTCTGTCAAGTTCGAACTGGATATCAGCCTCAGAAATAGGTATGCTAGGAGGACAGCCACTGATGGTGCAACCAACACCTCCTCCATGGGACTCTCCAAACGTGCATACTTGGAAGTTTGTCCCAAATACATTCCCGCTTGCATTTACCTCAACTGTGTTAAAAGTTGTACTTAAAACTTGTTATGTTTTTTCACTTAATCCTAAGATAGTACCATAATAGATCATCTTTTCTTGGGAGGTGACAACAGTCTCCTCTCATTTTTATTTCCAGTCTTATAGCCCAAATGCTTTTCTAATTCTACCAGCCACTTATAATTTTCAAAGATAATCCTTTTCAGTTAACAAAGTCATCTTTTCAGTGGAACTCTAGTGGATGAAACAACATTTTCACCATAAATTAGGAATAATGAAAAGAAAAAGGAGAACTATATCTTCTCAAAAGAATGGAAATAACACCTTCAATGGTAATTTTTTTTTAATTGAAAAGAATAATATTAATTTGAAATGAAATGGCTGTAACAAAGTGCAGAAGTTGTAAGAGCTACAAAGGATGCTTATCTAAAAATGGAGATACATTAATTCACATATTTTTTGTTCATTTGTCTATGTTTAGTTTATACTCAACTACTCAAGACCAAAATAAGTGCTACTTAAAACTACAATGTGACCTTCCGGATAGCAAACTGGAACAAAACAACACATACTCGCCATTGTTTCTTTACTGGCGTCGATATGGATAGGATAAACCTCAAAATATTATATAATGCCATCGTTGCAGCTATAACCTTCTTCGCCCAAAAAGAATCCACTCCATAATTTAATTGTGAATATGATCGTGTGCAAATTCGCCCGTTAAGATCTTACAAGAGAATCTAAATGAAAATTGATGCATCCAGGTTGCTAGGGACATTGAAACGCGCCGATTTAATAGGCTATATATACACAAATTCTACAAACAATATTGGGATAGTTGAAGCGAGCAAAAAAACCTGATCTTTTGGCAGGAGCGTGGCCTCGTGACCTCACGGAGATTTGGACGGGCGAGAGTGACAGCCGCCTCAGATCCGACGGCTGAGATCCTATCCCACCTGCCTTTATTAAAAGCTTGCTTGCTCCGACTGACGAAAGTGCCATTATATCCCTCCCTCTGTTTTTCACTAGTTCCTCTAATGTAGAAGAGAGAGAGAGAGATTGGAGTTTGGTGAGAGGGAAAAAGATTAATATAGATCAGGTCCACTTCTCTTACCAGACCAGACCAGTAAGCCACCTACCCTGTCATAGTGGGATTTTTCTTAAACGAGGCCACCAACTTAATTACATCATTCATCACATAATTACATCATTCATAACATGATTAACTTAATTTCATAAGAGTATAAATTCGGTTCATGGCTTTCAAATTATATTTTTCATATCCAACAAACATCGAACTAAGTTTAAAGGACGCAAATCCTGCTCACGCATTTAACTGTCGGGCACGAAAAATATACTTTGAAGGGCGTGAGCCCGGATTGCGTCCTTACATTGTCAATATGTGAAAAATTAATTACGTGATCATTAGCGTAAATTAAAAACTGAAGGGTGACCCACCACCAGCCCCTCCTCCTCTAATCACACGTAAATTGTATGTAGGAATTAAACTTTATCATATATTTTTATTTTATGAAATGTATCGACCCTTTAACTCGTTAATTATAATGTTCTAATAACATAATTTACATTTCGGCCTCCTAAAAAAAATCCTACAAAAAATTCTAACTCTGTGTCTAAACAAAATAATTATTCAGAAAAACATATCGATACAGTGGTAGATCTAGGATTTTGATTAGGGGGTAATTATCGGATTGTAATGGCTTATCAGGTTCAAACCCATTAACTAATCAGGTACTAAATAAAAAAATTAATAATTTAATATATATATACTTAACTAATAATTTTTTATTAAATAATAATATTTTATATATTAAAATAACAATAAAATAAAGCTCAAAGTAATAGATAATCAAGTTGATGAAGAAAGTTTTCGACTAAGGAACTTTATATTTTGATATCTTTGCATAATTATTTCATTATGCACGGTATTAAATATTTTTTTCTCAATAAAAATAATCAAATAATTTATGGAGAGACAAAAAAAATTTCAGAGAAAGACAAATTAAAATTCAAGGGGCACGTGCCCCGTATATAACTTTGGTCCGCCCCTGTATCGATATATAATATATTATATATATCTTCCATCTCATAGCAGTAATAGAACATTTGACTTGAGGTTTGATACCTTGCTATGGTTTGAGTAATTGATTGAGGTGAGCAATTTGAAAAGCCCGTCTTGACCAGCAATTTTTCTCTTTTTTTTTTCTACATGTTTCATCTTTTCTGCAACTTGTAGTCATACACGGATATAACTATGACAGTAAAAAAAAATCGTTTGGCACAATGAAATAGCAAAAAGTTAAAATAAAATTACTATTCCGATGAATTAATTTGTCAATTAAATTTTAGACTAAATAGAAGAGTGCGGAATAGTGCTAATTCGGTATACCAAGTGATATATGGTATACCGGATTAGTTCTCGTCGGAATAGCAATTATTGTTTGATTATGTTGTATTATATTATTATATTATGATTATGATTATGATTATGATTATAATTATGATTACCATTTATTAGTATTATATTATTATGTTATATTATATTATGATTTATTATTATATTAATATTATGATTATTATTTTTTTATCATCACTGTTAGTACTATAATATTATTTATTTTACTATTATTTATTATCATTATATTATAATAATATAATTTTAGTATTATATTATTATATTATGAATATAAATATGATTACTTTATTATATTATTATAATTATAATTATTTATTATTATGATATTATTATTATTATGATTATATTATTATATTATTATAATTATGATTATTTATTATTATATTATTATATTTTAATTATGGTTATATTATCATTATATCATTATATTATGATTATATTGATTACTATTATTTATTATTATTATTATATTTTGATTACGATTATGATTATGATTATTATTTAATTATGTTATATTATATTATTATATTATGATTATATTTATATTTTTATTATATTATTATGATTACAACTATGAATAATATTATTTATTATGATTATGATTATGGATTATTATTATTATTATTATTATTTTACTATTATTTTTATTATCATCATCATTATTAATATCATAATTATTCATACATTAACTATTATGATTAACAACTGTCAAATATTATTTTCGCTCTTCGAACACCAATCTTTTACCGTTCTTCCAAAAACACATCGTTATATTACTCTTCCAAAATTCCTTGATTTGCTTTTAGACCTCAACTCACGCGGCGCACATATATATGTCGTGTTGTCAGCAATCATTGCTTTTAGATCTGTGTGGGAGTGTTTGACGCGAATCTCAGCTCAGGAGCTTTGCAATTGCATGGATAATTCAATCCTTGTGTTGTGATCCATGCGTCGCATAGATGAGACATTAAAATTTATTTTCCTTTGCGTGCAGGAGGAGTTAGCCCACTGTATTTGATAAGCTAATAACCATGTCAAAACTTGGGTTGGTACAGCCTTGAAATGAGCATATGCACCAAAATTTAATATATATAAGACTTTTTAGTTGGAGTGCAGTATTCAATTCGCTCCTGTTTCTCATCGCTGATACATCAAATTTGCATTCATTTTTCAACCAATTCATGCGTTGGCAGTATTTTTGTTTTGGAGGCAGAAAAAAAATGCTCAAGCCAGAGACTAGGAGATGAATAAAATCAGCCAATATTAGAAATATCACCATTTCGTGAGATCAAGTCTTCAACTAAACATAGGTTTTTTATTACAGTTTGTCCCTTTCCCCCTCAAAAGCAAACAAATTTACATTTATGAAAGTTGCCTATAGTGATAGAAACGAACCCCTCAATATTTTGATTATAATGGTTTAAAAGTTTTCACGGTATACTCAACCCCTTCCTCTAAGGCCATAACACACACCACACAGAAAGGCATTTCTGTACTTATTTTTTAAGATGAACTTCAGTCTTCAATCAAGGAAGGGCAGAACTTTGTAGAAACAAATATACATAACTTGAATAGAAACTTAATTTTGGAACATTTTAATTCGGGCTTAAAAAGAGGAGTAGAGATTTGTTCCTCTCATTTGTTTTCTTTTATTTCTAGAAGCCTCTCGACGGGTTGCCAGCAAACTGGGCATTGGTTGGTCTGGAATCGAAGAACCTTTGCACATTTACTGCATATACACTACATCAAAAAACATTCAAAGTTGGAGTAGTAAGTGCTATAGTATCAAATACAAGGACAATCAAGCAATCACAGTGGCCCATACCAATACTAACCAATCAAATTGGTAGCATTGCCATCTTTATCTAGTTTTTTTGTTAGAATATTTAAATATTATAATATTTAATATATGACCTACTATTAATAGTTATGAGTCACGTTCATTTATAGATAATTAATTAAATTGTGCATCTGAATATCTAAATAGTGCATCTAAAGAGTGTATTTGTATTTTAATGAAAAATTTATATGTCTAAATTCGTATCTCAGGAGTTTGTCTCGGTCTCTATAAAAAGGTTCATGTTCTATAGTTTGTAGACTTATTTATAAATATTTTGTCCACTTAAGAAAAACAGAAAAAAAAAAGAGCAGATAAAGAAAAACGTCTAATTAAGTCATCATCACGTCTAAATTTTTTTTTCTGAAAATCAATATTTCTGCTAACGCTATTTTATGTTTCAAGATGTATGTTATTCAGAACTGTGAGTTCTAATTTTTATTTTATTATTTTATATAATTTACATATTCTTAAGCTTTAATTTTAATAATAAAATATATATTTATTTATATTTTATTATAATTTTTTCCCCTTGTGCTAAGGTAAATCAAGTTCCAAAATGGATGGAAACAACATTTATCAAATAACAATTCTCCAAAGTTTCCGAGGTATATAAAAAATGCAGGAAGTTGAAAGCAAATAAATTTTCTTTCAGGTGATAGAACAGACATACCATATGTCTACAAGGTAGAACAACAGTATCCCTTGGTTCAGAGAGGCAAATGACACACTCTTTCCCGGGGTCATTTCCATCAGTTTCACCTTCAACTGAATTCCCTATCCCATAAATCTCTTGCAATTCATAGCGGGTTCCATTGATCCACAAAATCTGCTTCACAACCCTCACTTGGTAGCCACCATTTTCTCTCTTCTCAAAGACTGCCTGTGTTATTTGTGAATTGTGAGAATTTCTATTACCAGGGTTTGCACAATCTCTCTCTCCCTCCTTTTCTTCTTTTGGAGGTGAGACATTTGCTTTTACCGCAAGAGGATACACCTCCATTTCTTCTTCATCTCTGAAAAGCTCAGAGTCAGGGAAACTGGACAGGACAATTCCAGTTCCAGAAGGTTGGCGAAACTTCTGGCCAAGGCCTTCATTAAAGGTGATTGTCACTGGCTTAAGTAAGTCTTCTTTCATGCTAGTCAGGTTACAGTTAATTCCCTCTTTGGCAAAGAAGTAGATTGTGATGCTGTTCAAACAGGACAGATTTAAAAGAAGTTCGGAAATAAAGTTACATAAGTTTAAGGTGGTGTTCATTTCTTGCAAACAAGAGAATAAGTATCGGATTTGACCCAGATTTCAACTAGACCACAAAACATTTCCTCAGTTCAACCTGAACTTTTGTCGCCAACTATCAGTTAATGTTGGATTTCTTAATTATACATAAACAAATAACTACAAATTCTATTTTCCAAAAAAATAACTACAAACTCTGTTTAATGGTTTTGGAATAATCATTAACAAAAACTAACTAATTGGAATAAAGACCAAATTGGATGAACATCAAAATTAGGGGACTAACTATAGTATCCATCGGCTTGGCTGAAACAGAGACAATAGTTTTAAGGGGCAGTTTGAACAAAACAAAATGCAATATTTAACTGGCAGATCAAATTTCCTCAAAGTTAAAGCACTAATCTGAAATACTGAATGATGTAATATACTATAAAGATATGCCCCTAATAAATTGTAAAAATAAACATACCATACCTTTAAGGTATCAACATCAAATAATGACCCAACAATTGAAAAAAGACTAAAAAGAAAATAAAGGAACTAACCCAGTTATATATCCAGTAAACCCAACTAGCGTTCAGGAGTTTTAAGTTGAAAATATTTAAAAACACAATCTATTCAAAATTACAAAGTCACTTGTAAGAAACACGAGTATATACCTGGTTCAGGAAATTAAATATATGCATTGCATAACTTAAGATATGTTCCTAATTTGATACACAATTTAAAAAAAGAAAGAAATAATCAGCTCAAAATATAAAGTGGTGGGTATAAATTAAAATTCAAAGGAAAAAAAATTTAAGCTAGACATAATAACAAATAACATTTATTGTTGTTTCTATTTCTCCCCAGCATGTCTACTTTGGTTCAAACCTTCAAATTGGATTGTATCTGTCCACTTCTCAACTTATCAAATTAGTATATCAATTGAACTAAATAAGTCGAACAAATTGCTGTAGACACTTGTAAGGACACAATCAACTTAATTTCATCAGGTTTGGAAAAGTAAGGTGCTAAATGGTGCAAATTTTATAATCCAGACTCCAAAAAATCAAATGAAATAAATAAAAAAGCTGCTTAACTCCACCTTCACACCATCGCAGCATCAACCAATTACGAATTAATAGAAGAGTGACTCTAGGCTGGTACATGCAACAATGAACATGTACTGGTATTGTCATGAGGTACGAGAACGTTTATCACTGTCAGGAAATCAAATCCTTGGAAAACTATAAGTATCAGATTCTAACTCTAGAAATGATCAAAAAATAATTGAAATAAGATAAGTAAAACAACTATATAGATTATACTATATATGAAAGTTATTAAAGATCAAGAATAAATGTATGAAACTAAATCAATCACCTTCCAGCAAAGGTAGCATCAAAGGTGAAAGAAATCAGAAACTTTGATGGGTCCTTCTCATCGGGTTCTATCTTTAGCGTCTCCTTCTTTATGTTCACATCATTTCTAATAGTCACGGCCTTCTGGTGCTCCACATAAGGAGGTGGTGCTGGCGCCGGCATGGGCGTTGGCATGGGTGGACCCCACCTGTTAGGGTTTGGATGGTGATTGTTGGCACGGTGGTGACTGCTCGAGGCATCCATTTATGGCAGAACTGGATCGATCTTTTTGAAAACAAAATTGACAAAATGAGAAAATTGTACCAAATTCTGATTCGTTGGTATTTTGTAGCAATCGTTGACTAGAGTTGATCTAGTATTCGTCGGGTTTGAAGAAAGTGGAGACGATTTGTATCAGAGTAATTTTTACCTAATTCTGAATTAGAGGTTCAGGAAAAAGAATCTTTGGATATATGAAGATGGAAGAGAAAAGAGTTGACTGGGAACGGGGAAGGAGCTAAATAAAATTAAAATAAAGGGAAAAATAGATTAAATGTCATTTCAAACTTTGAATTTTGAAAAAGAAGCTGATAATAATCTCCATGCACTTATCCCACTGGAAATCCCCTAACATTGACAAAACAATAGTCAGCGAAACGGAATCCTACTGCAGCGATATCAGGTGTGACATGCTCTTGCTTCAATATTATTTATCCCTATTATTTGAATTATTTATAATTCACTAAAATATATTATCAAATCGGTTAAACTTGATTTATAGATATGAACAATCTCGCGAATAATGTATGAACCAACCTATTTATTCACATATAAAACTGACAGTTTTCAATTCTATACATGTGACACAGGAAGGTGTTACAAAATCAGACAAAAAAAAAAAGAAAAAAAGAAAGAAAATATTGATCAATTATTTCTCGTATCATGATACAGATGATACTGAACCCATGATATAATTTAAATTGGCTCTCTTCTCTTTGTTGATTTTTTTTCTTTTATTTTTTTGTCGTTGGCCTGTCTTTGAGTTCTGATTTTCAAAATAAAGGTATAAAGCAAAGTGACAGAAATCAAAATAAAAATAGAAAAGAGACGATCACGGTTGAAAGAAAATTTATTTTTGCATAACTTACCTTCTTCGAGAATGTAAAAGGTTCGCATGTGTCTCTTTCATGCATTAAGCATATTTGTGAAAAAAAATTAAAAAAATCCTTTTCAAGTCGGGTTGACAATAAAACAGATATGAATGAAGAGATTTAAAGAAATAAATTAGAGTGTGTTTATGAGTAAAAAAACTTATTAGAAAAAAGTTAGAGAGGGCATCACCTGTAGAATAATAATGGACATGAAGAAGAATTTAAAATTGACGATGAGTTCCATTGGTTTTAAAACAACGAAGATTGTCTTCTCTTAGTTTATCTTAAAAGAAAAGGATTAAAAGAGAGTGGTATACTGAATTAGGAAATATTTCGATGGAGATAATCAGATAAATATTGGGGAGGTCGACCTGGGGCTGGGGATAAATATTTATCCTTTTGAAAATTTTCACTCTAAATTATAATTTAGTTAAATATTATTACAAACTTAGTTAGCTTTTATTTTTGTCACTTTAATACAAATACAGTATATGTTTAATTAAAAAAATAGAGTTGGACTATAGTATTATGCATAGTACAAATCGCTCTCCTACTGTGAATCTTTTTTTTTTCAAAATCAAATGTACAATCTGAATAGCTCAAAATAATTTTCATATCAAAATCTAGTTTGAGATAAAATTTTATATTTTTCAGATTTTTTTTATTACTTTTCTAGATAGTTAGAAATTAAACTTGATTTAATTATTATGAACCATCCAAAAGAAGTAATTTTATAACTATTTATAAGATATTAAAAATTCTAAAAAAATATAAAATTTAGTCTCAAGTTAGGTTTTTATATGAAAATCACAGTTTGAATTGTTCATTTTGATTTTGAAAATAAAAAAATAATCATAACATGAAGACGATATGTAATGTGCATAACATTATATCTCAACTCTAAAAAATATATATAATTTTTATAATATCTAAAATAATCCTCAACAAACTTCAACTTATGAGCAAGGGTCTGATTTATCCATCTATCCGAGGTGCCTCTCACTAGCTGGCTCCTCCAAGTCAGCGTGAGGAAGCACAATTAAAATGTGGGTACACTAAAATAGGTCCTCTGATGTAAGAAATACGCATTCAACTTTTAAGTGATAAAGATAAGATTCAAATTACAGTGAAAGAAGGTCCTCCTTCCTGTCTCTGGCTCTTTCAAATAACTATGAAAGACGAAAGATTGGATTTCTGATGTTGTATATATGAGTGTTAATATGAATATCTATTAATAATGACCGGTAATCGTTGCTATAGAGTATATATATATATATAGAGTAATGCTATGGTGCTTCGCGAAGCAAAAAAAATTTTGTGCTTCGCGTCCGTATCTCGAATTTAAAAGTTCAAACGGCCAATCCAAACCATTGAGCATCATCTTCATATTGAAATATCCTTGGAGATCAAATTTTATATTTTTTTGATATTTTTTAGATGGGTATAAAGTCGCTTGTTTTGGATGGTGCAGAAATCTTTAGATCAACAAACTTTGTACCCATCTAAAAAATATCAAAAAAAATCAAAAAAATATAAAATTTGATCTTCAAGGATATTTCAATATGAAGATGATGTTCAACGGTTTGGATCGGCCGTTTGAACTTTTAAATTCGAGATACGGACGCGAAGCACAATTTTTTTTTTGCTTCGTGAAGCACCATAGCATTACTCTATATATATATATATATATATATATATTATACATAAAATGAAGGTATTATTCTAACATGTCAATAAATATTCTTTTTTGAGAGTTTTTTTGGGTATATGTGAAAGAGGAATCAAAAAGGAAGAAATAAAGGAGGAAACCAGGAGGATGAAGCAATACTTATATCGGGTATATGTGAAAGAAATGAAAATATAGTTAGGTTGTTATTGAAAATATAAAATTATATTTTCAAATATATGTTTTTTTGAGATAAAATTATAACAGATCTATTATAGTAGCAAAATTAAAAGATAAATGAGTTTATATTTTATATTTCCAATACATGTTTTTTTTAAAATAAAATTATATAACAGATGTATTAGAATAGAAAAATTAAAAGTTGAATGAGTTTATAATGATATTTAACTAAATTATAATTTTAAAGTGATATTTTCAAATTTAGAAATTTTTAGTGACATTTAACTAATTTTTCCTAAAATAAAATGTTAGAAAAATTCCTTCAAAATTATCACTTTTCACGGAAAGTGGATTTGTCCACATATTTCATGACGAAATAAAGTTTATTTTTTATACCACACGTATCTGAGATTACCAATACATATAAAAATATACTTAAACTACTACGTTCAAATTAGGATAGGTATTAATCCCTCAAAACCCGGATTAGGATTGGTATTTCCAAAATGAGTTAATACAAGCAAATTCAACAGTTCAAATTGTTTCTCAAACTCTCTAGTCTTCTTGACTGCCCAAGTTTGCAATCTCTTGACCATCAGCCTGTGAACACCAACTGAAACAAAGAACAACACATCCAAACACATTAGTAGCTCTAAGTGTTGAAATTATTTAATTTAATCATTAAATTCATTTCTAAAATTTTATGAGCATATATATGATATAATTATATATTAAATTAATCAATTGTCAATTGATTAAAACTCAAATTAATATATTATTGAGTAATATATGTGTCAAAAACAAACTAAAAGGTCCCAAACAAACTCAAGCATATGGTGTTCTTTGTGACAAGAAGGTCCCAAACAAACTAAAATGCAAGTTCTATAGGACGGTGATTAGACCCGCGATATTGTATGGCGCAGAATGTTGGGCTACAAAAGGACAACACATCCAGAAGATGAGTGTAGCTGAAATGCGGATGTTGCGTTGGATATGTGGCCACACAAGGAAAGATCGAATCAGAAATGATGATATTAGGGACAAACTTGGGGTAGCACCAATTCAAGAGAAGCTAGTCCAACATCGTTTGCGATGGTTTGGTCATATCCAACGAAGGCCTCCTGAAGCATCAGTACACAGCGGTATTTTAAGTCGTCCTGAAAATACAAGAAGAGGAAGAGGTCGACCGAGATTGACATGGGAGGAAGCAATAAAAAGAGATTTGAAGGAATGTAATATACCCAAAGAGCTTGCTTTGGATAGGAGTGCGTGGAAGATAGCGATTCATGTACCTGAACCATGATTTAGGAGTTAGAGTCTAATATTAGAGTTATAAACTTCATATTCTTAGATTTTTTAGGATTTTAGGATTTAGAATTTGGAAATAGATTTCAGAAATAGAGGTTTAGATAGGATTTTAGGATTTAGAATTTAGAATTAGGTTTTAAAATAGGATTTTAGAAATTAGAAATAGATTTTATAATAGAGGTTTATTGTACTATTATTATTATTGTTATTATTGCTACTATTATTAGCATATTATCATTATCATTATCATCTTTATTTATATATTATTATTATTATTTTATTTTATTTTTTCTTCCATCATATTTATTTTTATCACTGATATTTGAGATCTTTGATCTTATGTTTTCCGATTGGGTTTCATTCCTAGCCTACCCCAATTTATTTGGGATTAAAGGCTTTGTTGTTGTTGTTGTTGTTGTTGTAATATATGTGTCAAATAAGAATTGGGTCTTTTAATGTGTAGAATGTACATTTATAATTTTTATGATTTAGTGATGATCTAAATCTTATAAAATTATGATTAATAATACAAAGTTATTAGTCTCCGGAGAACACAACTGAATATATATAATTATCAAAAACTAAATACAAAAATGGTTATAAATTGTGTTTCATATAATACTTTGATTAAATGGATATCTCCATCTGTGTTTTAAATGGAGAAAATAACATGAACTTGAAAAAGACAAAATTGGAGTTCTATCAATACTATATGCGATTCGTACAGTATTGAATTGAATCAATTCACTGGGTTAATTGATTATGGTTTTCTGACCCACTGTACCGAGTGTCATGCTATTTTTTTTATTCATTATGAAAATTAACGGACGTAACGTGTATTCGGTGTATAAAGATTATGAATAGACATGCAATCTCATGCCTATGAGAATTAATCATACACATGCTTCAGTATATAGATACACGGTATAGTATAGTAAATCAGTATTTCAGAGTTTGTGAAATAAAATATAAAGTCATTTAGATTTTTAGTATTGTGTCTTTTTTTTATCTCTTTATTGAATCTTGAGAAAGATTACTGTATGAATTAAAGGACTCGGTAATTAACAAGATACGTACTCTGAAGTCCAAAACAACAAAAAACAGATATTTTTAAATTCAAATTAAATAATTCACTAAAATAATTTTAAAAATTAAAAATTTAATCCAAAAAATAAATTGGATAGCAAGTTCATCACTAAGTACTAAAACTTCTTTAATTGAATTTACGACGGTTGCTAATTCTTTTTTATTCTCTTCGGACCAGTTATTTCTCTGGGGCTCTAATTCTAAAATAACTTATGCTATCTGCAATGGAGTTAATATCAGATGATAAGATATTATTTAATAGATTTTGATAATCTTGTCCTTTAACATCTAACAATTTTACAGTTATCCCCTTAAAGATTAGTCTATTTCTTTCATTTTATATCACTCATAAAAAAATCCCATTCAAAATTGTCACTTAATTTGGATAAAAGTAAAACAGACAAGATACTCTGGATTTCTTCCACAGTGAATAAATTAAGATTAGAAATATATAGTACTTTGAATCAATAGAGAGTAGGTAGAAGCAAAATAAGAAAAAAGAACAGAATACAGAATTCATGAAGCAAACAAAAAGGGGAAATTAAGTTAGTTTAGAGAGAATCTGAACTGCATGCGATTTTTTAATTGGTTTGTTTGTTGATCTACTAACTTGCTTGGTCGAGAGAGATGAAGAGAGAGGAGAAGCCGTGAGATGGGAAGGCATTTCAAAGTAATAGATAGCATTAGGCAGGGGTCGCCTTCGAAATTTCCTTTTATTTATTGTCACCTCTCTCGTAAATAATGTTATTGAGCAATGTGAATAGATGTTTCTTGTAAATCTGTAAAACTGGAGGTTAACTTAAACCACTTGAGCAAGTTATATAACTAATATCAAGCAAATATTGGAGTACATTGGAACTTCCACGAGATGAAATTAATGATGAATTTGAGTGGGGCCCACATAAATGCGTCGCATAGATGAGACATTAAAATTTATTTTCCTTTGCATGGAGAAAAATAGCCCCCGGTATTTAATTTAATATGTTCATAACCATGTCAAAACTTGGGTTGGTACAGCAAACTTTTTATTGTCATCCCAACAAAATCTTTCAAATTTGTTCTCAACTATTATTATTTTTTTACTTTTTAATTTCAATACTATTTTTATTTTTAAATATGACGCTCAACTATTTGCTCTTTCAACTCTTCATTTTTAGCAATATTTTTATTTTTAATAAGTCTTTATATTTCACGATTATATATTATGCAGTATTAACTAAGTATGAATATCTCATTGAATACTGTTTATTTCAAATAAATACAACATTCATATCAGTATTTTATGTTTTTCGAATGAGTCGCTCATCATCATTAAGAATGAATATTAGTCTACTTGATGTGTTCATACTTATTATCATGGATATTAATATATTAAAAATGAATTATGTTCATAACTACTGTGTGTTAAAACACCAAGGATTTTAGCACATATTTAATTTTATAATATCATTTAATTAATTTGTACGTGCTTAATTAGCGATTAAGGTGGACAAGGGGTGGTCATCATGTACAAAAATGATTTTTTTATTGGTTCTAAATGTTCATCCTGTAACAAAAGTTGTTTATCGAGAGTATTTATATGTTTTGTATAGATGTTCATATAGCTTTTAAGAAGGTGAAGCATTTTTTCTAGAGATTTTTATAGGAATATAGTTAGCACGCCCCAAAGAATAATAGTCGATTCTGGATTGATTATTTTATATTTTACAACGCATAACCAGACCAAAGCAAATTTGCGAGCCCAGCTAGTTGGGACCGGATTTTATTTTTGCGTTCATTTTTAAAAATATATATTTTTTGTTTTGTCCTATTGAAAATTTTAATGATGATCAATATATAATTAATATCATTTTATTTTTTTGCTTATGCCGTTTAAAATTTTAATAATTATCATTGTATGATTAATCAATTTTTCTGTTTTGTTCTATTTAAAATTTTAATGATGATCATAAATCTTTTTTGTTTTGTTCTGTCCAAAATTATAAATAAGACAAAACAGAAAAGAAAGAAAAAAAATATTAATTAATTATACAATTATCATCATTTCAATTTTAAACGGAACAAAACAGAAAAGACTGATTAATTATTAAATGATCATCATTAAAATTTTAAACGAAATAAAATAAAAATTAAAAAATATTGATTAATCATACAATAATCATCATTAAAATTTTAAACGGAATAAAAAATTAAAAAATAGACCCGAAAATTTACTACGGATCTGCTTATGCGCGTAAAAAACAAAACACTTACCAAGAATCCGCTATTTATTTATTTTTTCATTTACTATAAAAAAATCTGTTGGTACAAAAATTTTGATATAAGACTTTTAGTGGAATGCAGTATTCAATTCGCTTGTGTTTCTCATGGCTGATATGTCAAATTTCATTCAGTCCCTGTCGTTTCTACAGATTGCTTTAAATCATCTTTATATGAACTATATATGGATATAACATCATAACACATTTTCTACTACATAACACATTTTTAAACCAAATTATGCGTTGGCAGTATTTTTGGAGGCAGACAAAAAATGCTCAAGCCAGAGACTAGGAGATAACTAAAATCAGCCAATATTAGAAATATCACCATTTCGTGAGATCAACTCATTAACTAAACATAGGTTTTCTATTACAGTTTGTTCCTTTTCCCGCTCAAAAGCAAACAGTCTTACATTTATAACAAGTTGCCTATGGTGATAGAAATGAACCCCTCACTATATTATGGTTTCCAAATTCTAAAAGTTATCCCGGTATACTCAACCCCTTCCCATGACACACACCACAGAAAAAAGACTTGGCATTTTTGTACTTATTTTTTTTTAAGATGAACTTCAGTCTTCAATCAAGGGCAGAAACTTTGTAGAAACAAATATACAAAACTTAAATAGAAACCTTAATTTTGGACCGTTTTAATTCGGGCTTAATTAGAGGAGTCTAGGTCTCTTGGGTTTGTTCC
The DNA here is from genome assembly GCA_964058805.1 of Schoenoplectus triqueter. Classification (NCBI taxonomy): domain Eukaryota; kingdom Viridiplantae; phylum Streptophyta; class Magnoliopsida; order Poales; family Cyperaceae; genus Schoenoplectus; species Schoenoplectus triqueter. The sequence continues at coordinate 30,263 of CAXKVV010000358.1, forward strand.
CCTCCTTTGTTGTTAACTTTTATTTCTAGAAGCCTCTCGACAGGTTGCCGGCAAATTGGGCATCGGTTGGTCTGGAATCGAAGAACCTTTGCACATTCACTGCACATACACTACATTAAAAAACATTCAAAGTTAGGTTAGTAAGTACTATAGCATCAAATACAAGGACAATCAAGTTCCAAAATTAATTCTTGACTTTGGATGTAAACAACATTTAACAAATAACAATTCTCCACAAGTTTCCAAGGTATATAAAAATGCAGGAAGTTGAAAGCAAACAAAATTTCTTTCAGGTGATAGAACAGACATACCATATGTCTACAAGGTAGAACAGTTGTATCCCTTTGTTCAGAGAGGCAAATGACACACTCTTTCCCGGGGTCATTTCCATCAGTTTCACCTTCAATCGAATTCCCTATCCCATAAATCTCTTGCAACTCATAGCGGGTTCCATTGACCCACAAGATCTGCTTCACAACCCTCACTTGGTAACCACCATTGTCTCTCTTCTCAAAGACTGCCTGTGTTATTTGTGAATTGTCAGAATTTCTATTACCAGGGTTTGCATGGTCTCTCTCTCCCTCCTCTTCCTTTGGAAGTGACGCATCTGCTTTTACCGCAAGAGGATACACCGCCATTTCTTTTTCAACTCTGAAAAGCTCAGAATCAGGGAAAGTGGAGAGGTCAATTCCAGTTCCAGAAGGTTGGAGAAACTTCTGGCCAAGGCCTTCATTAAAGGTGATTGTCACCGGCTTAAGTAAGTTTTCTTTTGTGCAGGTCAGGTTGCAGTCAATTCCCTCTTTGGCAAAGAAGTAGATTGTGATGCTGTTCAAAAAGGACAAGGTTCAAAAGAAGTTCAGAAATAAGGTTACATAAGTTTTAAGGTCGAGTCCATTTCAGTCTAAGCCCTGTATGGACAAGTACTGCTATATTGTACTTCAAAACAAAAACAAATGTATTATTATTGATAGCAATAAAATAATAAAAAGATATAAAAATGACATAAACATATGGATTCTCATCCTCTGCCACGCTGCAACTTGCAGCGCAACAGATCTGAGCGCTTAAGTTCAATCAATTGTTCCCGTTGTTCTTTGTTTAATGTCTCACAAGTCATAAGTCGTATCACGTTATCCTCACGTGACTAGGTAAACTCTCTCCTTCGCACCTGCTGCTCCCTTTTGTGATTCCACATCTTGAAATTAAAATATGAGCGTTAAATCCCACAAAAGCATCTGAACTCTGAAGAAATAGAACAACGGGGAAAATACATTTGTCCATTAACATATCCGTGTACCATATGAATCTCACCTAGATGAAGCTGCGCCCCTTTGGCAAAGAAGTAGATTGTGACGCTGTTCAAACAGGACAAGGTTTAAAAGAAGTTTAGAAATAAGGTGCATATCACCATCAAATTCTTTCAACTCTGAAGTGCCGATCTTAGTATAAGTGCCAATCTCAGCGCAACAATGGACAAGCAAATCAGAACCTTACACAATTCATACAACCAATGAATTACAGGTGCGCGATTCCTAAAATAATCGACGGGGCTCAGTGGGGGAGGGGTCACTAATGGAGCTGCACCTAAGAAGCACAGATTCAGCAGAGGAAAGAAGAAAACGTTAACATTCATCTCCATTAATAAAGTTGCTGAAGAAAGGGGAGAATGCACGTGCCAGACACCACGAGAATGGGAAAGAGAAGTTAACTCACTCATGTGATATGAGAGATTAAAAGTCAAATATTTTGGACTGTTGATTACATCGAATGGCTCAAATCCACAGAGCTGAAAGTTGCAGCTCAGTAGAGGATACGAATCCTAAACAAATATGGATAAGTATGAAAAAGTCGAGTTTCAGGAATTAAGAAAGTTTAAATCAAATGTAAAAACTATAACATATCGGTTTTAAATCAATTGTTCTTGTATAAAGAAAGTGGGCTTGTGTCTTTAGCAAGAAACAACTATTCTTGCAAACAAGAGAAAAAGTATCTGATTTGGCCCAGATCTCAACCACAGCACAAAACCTTTCCTCGTTGAACTTTTGTTGCCAGCTATCAGTTAATGTTGGATTTCTTAATTATACATGATGAAATAACTACTATTGATAGATTCTGCACGGAGATTGAGGTGTTAAAGATACAAATTCTGTTCAAAGGTTTTGAAATAATAATTATCAAAAACTAATTAATTGGAATGAAGACCAAATTGGATGAACATCAAAACTTTAGGGGGCTAACTATACTGAATCAGAGACAATAATTTTAAGCAGCAGTTTGAACCAAACAAAATGCAATATTTAACTGGCAAATCAGATTTCCTCAAAGTTAAAAGTGCTAATCTGAAATACTGAATGATGTAATATGCTATAAAGACATGCCCCAAATAAATTATAAAAATAAACATATCATATCATATCTTTAAGGTGTCAACATCAAATAAAGACCCAATAACTGAAAAGAGTGTAAAAAGAAAATGAAGAAAGTAGCTCAGTTTTATATCCAGTAAACCAAGTCAACTAGCCATTAAGAGTTTTAAGTTGTAAAAATTTTAAAAACATAATCAATTCAAAATTATAAACTCGCTTGTAAGAAACACGAGTATATACCTGGTTCAGGAAATTAAATAGCAAATACATTTATTGTTTTTATCTCTCCTCAACATGTTTGCTTTGGTTCAAACCTTCAGATTGGATTGTATCTGTTCACTTTACTTGTCAAATTAGTAAATCCGTTGAATTAAATAAGTCAAACAAATTCTATAGACACTTTTAAGGAGATAATTGACTTAATTTCATCAGATTTGGAAAAGTAAGGTGCTAAATGGTGCAAAATTTATAATCCAGAATCCAAAAAATCAAGTAAAATGGAAAAGCTGCTTAGCTCCACCTTCAACACCACAGCAGCATCAACCAATTACTAATTAAAAGAAGAGTGACTCTAGGCTGTTACATGCAACAATGAACATGTACTGGTATTGTCATGAGGTATGAGAATGTTTATCACTGTCAAGCAATTAAATACTTGGAAAACTATAACTATAGAAATGACCAAATAATAGTTGAAATAAGAAAAGTAAAACAATTATAGAACTTCTACCATGAAAATTATGAAAGATCAAGAATAAACATAGGAAATTAAGTCAACCACCTTCCAGCAACGGTAGCATCAAAGGTGAAAGAAACCAGAAATTTTGCCGGGTCCTGCTCATCGGGTTCTATCTTCAGTGTCTCCTTCTTTATGTTCACATCATTTCTAATAGTCACGGCCTTCTGGTGCTCCACATAAGGAGGTGGAGCTGGCACCGGCATGGGCATTGGCATGGGTGGACCCCACCTAGGGCCTGGACCGCCCCACCCGTAATTAAAGTGGGCCCCACTACGATGATCGTACGGCGCAGGGGCTAGCGGAGGCTGGTAGAAGTGACCGTACTGAGGCGGGTACTGTTGGTTGGGATAGTACGGGGGCCCATGGTTAGTGTTTGGGTTTGGGTTGCTGGGGTTTGGATAAGGAGTTGCGGCCGCGAACACGTAGCGATTGGTCGGAGGTGGCTCCAGAGGAGGCTGTGACGCCGCTACAGGGTGCGATGGCGGCGGCGGCGGCGGCGCAGCTGGATGCGATGTGGAGTGGTGATGGTGGTTGTTGCGAGGGTGGTGACTGCTCGAGGCACCCATTTATGACAGAACTGGATCGATCTTTTTTCAAAACAAAATTGACAAAATGAGAGAAAAAATGAAATAAATTCTGATTCGTTTGTAGTTCGTCCGAGATTCTTTTGGACTATCTTCTGATCTAGTATTCGTCGGTTTGAGAGAACGTCGAGACGATTTGTACCAGAGTATGTAACTTGTTAGGAGAATTTAACAGCTGAAGGTCAAATAGAGTGAAACTTGGATTTGAATGAGGGTTTTAGTTTAATTTTTACCAAAATCGGAATTAGAGATTTAGAGTTCTAAATCTTTTTGGATTGAGAGGTTACGTATAGCTAGAGCCTAGAGAGGAAAAAAAACGCGAATTTTGCTCTCTGTTTAAAAGGAGTGCGCGGTTGATGAAAGAGAGGAAATAAGTTCTAATGACCGCCAATTTGTTTCACTGGACTTGTCCTGTCTCCTTGTTCCTTCGAAATTACGGCATATTTATTCCTACTTAGATTTCTCCGTTTTAAATTAATGGAGATCTTTTCGCATTGAGAAAGAGGGAAAGGTGGTCGTATCCTTTTCTTTCTTCCTTGGTTGTGCGAGCATGAATGTTATGCTTACATGAATTACCAACGGTCTTTTACAAAAGGCATTTTAGAAGGACCAGTAATTTGCAGCGCCGCTGACATGGTCTAAACGAGATCGCATATCAAATTGCATTTGTACAACGGAAAATGTAATGAAATACTTGTTCTAAAAATTTCAATTAATGTGGCAAACATCATTTATCAGCTTTGTTTATGAGATATCGATTAAATCCTTTGCTAGTTAATATTTTCATAAAAAAATCATAAAATTTGTAGACTCCATAAATATTATCCATCATAACATGCACAGCCTTATGTATCGCACAAAGAGCATATTCTATCTATTTTTCTAAGACATGGTTTATTGTGTAATCAACAAAGATGAACAAAAACTATATAGTCAATGACTTTTTGCACTCTCAAAGTGAAAACAAAAACAAAAGCTAAATATATCATGTTTGCTATTTTTTTTAGCTTGAAATGAGGGCCAGAGTTTTTAAACTCATATTAAGGTAAGCATTAAATTTCAAGCATGCTCATTTGATAGATATTATATTAGTTATAAATTAAGTGTAATACGTTGATTTTCTATGGCAACTTACAAGCTAAATCCAAAGTTTCTAACAAAAAGAAAATGAAAAAAAATATATTATTATCTGCTTTGTCGTTAACCCCCGCTCATTACTTTTAAAAATTGTTGTGAACTTTATATAACTCTTAAGAGCATCCAAATTTCACTGTCAAATTTCATTTAATAATTGTCATTTAAATTTCAGGGATGCAGAGACTAGACAAAATTCGATAATTATCTAAATTTGACAATTCATTTGACAAACCATATTCAACGGAGAAGCAAAAAATTAATTATAATAATGTTATTTTGATAATTTCATTCTATTCAGTGATGTCATTCTTAAAAAAATTGTCAATTTCATGATGCATCATGAAATTTTAATTTCAACAATCGACATCAATATGGATGCTCTAAATAATTTCATCTCAGAAAAAAAAATCAAATTCATTTTTCACAAATGAGGTCAAAACAATTAAGCAGATGTTTAGCGAGTTTTAAATTACGTTTATATTTGAATGTATTTTTCGTCGGAAAAAAGTTTGCATCATAATAAGAAGCATAATAAAAGGCATGTGTAGGAGGAGGTATGGTTGCAATGTGAGCATATTAATGCCTCTTTTGATCGGTTACAATTGAAGGTTGCCTAAAGCTCCACTAGTGAGAACATCTTTTTCACAAACAAATCCGATATGATTTATTGGATCACTTTGAAATTTATTTCTGTTTAAATAACTAGGAATCAAATCGAACTAAAGATCATGGCAATTACAATTCAGGGTTGAGACAAATCCTTCTCCATTCTCATTACCCGTCTTAGCATCACCAAATTTAAAAAATGACAAGCTTTTGTTTTAGAGGGGCCAGAGAATACCGAATGCACAAAGTCTATTATAAGGCTGAAAGAATTTGGGATGCTCTGCTCTTGGAGTCCTCCAAAATTAATTGGAACGAAAACGGAGAACTTATTGGGCATTTGCGTTGGATGCTCAACATTCAGATGTATTTTCGAAGCTTTCAAAATTTTAGCAAAACCACGGAAATTTCGGCTTTTCAGATTCTATCCGACGTGGGATTCTCGGAAGAGGACTTGGTCCAACGATCATCGGATCAATTCTGATTTAATGGGCACCGTACGTCGTTGGATCGTCCAATTTTATATTCCACACGACTTTTGTGCAAATTTTATTTTCATCCAACGGGCACTCTATGTCTCTATCCGTCGGATCAAAATTTTCGTCCGATGCCAATCAGACCTCCTCCGCTTCTTAGATTATGATCCTCTAAATGATTCAACAATTCAAACACTCATGGCTGCTTTGTTTTCTATTATTGAATTGCAATCCTCTATTGTTCTGTACAGGATCATCCGATTTATTTTGAGATTCATGTTATCTCAATTTAAAAAATCCCTCTGATAATTTAAGAACATCTCAAATGCTGAAATTATTTCTAAATTCTTAGTTAAGTCATGTCAGAAAAGTTACTAATTATAATTAACTTTCTCCAACGCTAAAACTGCATGATGATAGTTTTTTATGCCAAACGAATAATTATCACTCGTGTCAAACAACAATTGCAAGAAAAAATTTGTGCTCCTATGTCTGCCCTTTCATCTCCAATGCTAAATTAAGTGAGTTGTTAATCTAACGTGGCAATTAGAATTGAATTACTAAATTAGAAAGTGTAATTAAAATTTATAAATTAAAAACTATATTTTTTTCAATGCTAAAATTAAAAATAAATAATTACACGTAGAAATAAAAACTCAATATAAATCTCCATTAGATGCTCTAAGGATCATCGTTCTCTGCGGTGATTGTTGCGCTGCATAGGATAGGGATCATCTGTTATTGGGGAAGCCTCTCTTCCATGAATGTCTTTTGAAATCGTACTGTTTTTAACTACACGAGTCAAATCTCGTCAATGGTGTGTCTTTTTCTAGAAAAAATATGAAAGAAAAGGTGTGAAGAGAAGACTAGAGCACTCCCGCAGAGCCGGAGCAAATACTTTTAATCTAGTTTTGTGATGTTATAAGTTCATATTCTAAGTTTTTTTTTATAGAGTGAGGATAGAGTTTTGAAAAAATCCGTCCGGTCTAATTAGAATAGTTAAAATATGGATAATTATGATACTAACAATGATGATGATGATGATGATGATGATGATAGTAATAATAATAGAAATAATAATAATGATAATATAATAATAATAATAATAATAATAATAAATAATGATCATAATCCATAATCATAATCATAATAAATAATAATATTCATAGTTGTAATCATAATAATATAATAGAAATATAAACATAGTCATAATAAAATAATATAAAAATAAAAATATAATTATAGTTCTAATAATATAATAATCAAAATTCTAATAATATAATCATAATATAATAATACAATACAACATAATTAAATAATAATAAAATTATAATCATGATAATAGTAATAATAATAGTAATCATAGTCGTAATCATAATAATATAATAAGAAAAATTATAATTATAATCATAATCATAATATAATAATAATAAATAATTATAATCATAATAATATAATTATAACATAATCATAGCTATAATGATAATATAATAATATAATGTAATATAATATATTATAATAATTATAGTCATAATCATAATAATAATAATTATAGTCATAATCATAAAAATATAATAATATAATAATAATATAATCATAATCATAATATAATAATATAATGATAATAAAATTATAATCATCATCATAATAATATAATATAATAATAATAAATAATCATAATCATAATAATATAATACTAATAAATAATCTTAATCATAATTATAATCATAATATAATAATATAATATAACATAATCAAATAATAATTATTATTCCAACAAGAGCTAATCCGATATACCACCTATAACTTGGTATACCGGATTAGCACTGTTCCGCGCTCTTCTACTTAGTCTAAAATTTATTTAACAAATTAATTCATCAAAATAACTATTTTATTCCAAGTTTTTACTATTTCACCGTGTGCCAAACAAACTCATAGTGTTCTCTCGTTTACAGAAGCTCACTTTGTACTGTGAGGTATTCTCCCCTCCCCTTAAAGTTCCAATTATTCTTTCGTAAGTGTTAAACCTTGTTCTCGCCCCCGTTCATTTAATTAGTGTTTAATCTAAGTAAAAATATTTGTTTTCTTGTGTGAGTGATTTTGTGCAGCAAAGCCAAGAGGAATTGGGGATGGGATCAGGGATAAATTTCAGAGGTATCTCGTGACGCTGAAGATCAAGAAATTGGGTTTCTTCTGGCATTACAGAATGGAAAGAGCCTGATCAGTTGCTTCCCCAGGTGATCAAGAAATTGCATCTCATATCAAGAAAATTGGACAATAGTGATGTTAAATGAAGATGAGTATAAATACTCATCCAATCTTTGTAATTAAGTATAAATGCTCGTCAAATCTTTGTAATTAAGTACAAATAAAAAGTCTAAAGTGTAACGCGTTGTACTTTGAAATTTCTCTCCAGTATAAATACTCGTCCAATCTTTGTAATTAAGTATAAATACTCGTCCAATTTTTTTTTTGTAAATGGGATAAAATATCCAAAAATATCACTTTTATGTCTCTATGTACGCTAAATATATCCCAAAATTATCTTTATTTTCATTCTTTTGACAAACAATATTATAACGTCGGCAACATAGTAAACAACACAACCTAATCCCTAGAAATACCTTACCGTGCAACAAATCTAGGCCGGGCACAATTGGTTTTCTCTCTGGGCCCACCACATCATGAGGACCTGAAGCGTAAGATTTTCTGGTTAATCAATTGATGGAGCGGGTTGCTGCGCAAGACCCGCTTAAACTTTTAACGAGTGCACCACGCAATAAACATGGTTGACTTTACAGTCTGCAAAACATCAGTTTTTTAATAATAATTATTATTAAATTAATATTATTAAAAATAAAAGTGAGAACTATAAAATTTCAAATATACGAATGACAGTAGCGCGTTTAATCTCTATAAATTCTCACAAACACAAACAAATGAGCATCTGCGCGTTTTGATTTATATAATAGGCAAACGCGTCACTGTCAGTGACGCGCTGTCATTCATATATTTGAAATTTTACATGTCTCACTCTTATTTTTTATAATACTATTTTAATAATAATTATTATTAAAAAAACTAGCAAAACATATAAGACGGAAACATATATCGATAAGACTAATAACTATTTGTCCTTCGAAAAAAAATATTTTGATACTTGTTTATTTGAATTTTGGTGAGAAGTACTTGTTAAAACTATCATATTTTTTTTGAGAAAATTACAACTATCATATTACATCTCTTCTACTTTCCATTCAAAATAATTAACAATATAATATGGTCATTTTTTAATTACTTTTCTTCATTTTTATACTGAAATATTCATATAATAATGTATGAAAGTTTCAATAATACTATATTTCTTTTAAATATTTACCGTTCTTGTCATTCAAGCCTAACCAATATGATGATTCATAAAATAAAAAAATAAAAAAATTTCAATACAGAATTTTAACTTGTGATATATAATATATAATATGTAGGTCATTACTCTTGATTTCTATATTTGTACCTAAAAAATATTTATAAATTTAGAAACATATATAGTTTCAATATTTAATATATTAAATTTTATTGGTAAAATTATTATATCTCTAACATTTATATAGTCTCTTGAGCATTTGATTATTGCACGAAGAGCTTTTTATTTTAAATTGTGCATGTTTATATTGTTTAATTATATTTAAAAAAATTGATACTTATTTGAATCTATTTCACGACACATAAGGTTATAGTTATACTAAAGAAAAAGAAAGAACCTATTTTTGTTTTATAAATTTCAATGAATTAAAAAGAGATACAAAGATTGTTTTTGGAAAATATATTAAATCATTAACTTAATAATATTTTAATATTGTACATACAAAAGATTAATTAATTTTTCTTTAATTTTTCTGTGATTAATACAACTATTATATTGGAAGGATTG